>JBBGZY010001879.1:2090000-2153122 GCA_037952925.1 Lithobates clamitans
TTTTTTTTGTAACTAACTTTTATAACTGTAATTGGTTCCAGGTTCGGGTCTCTCAAAATGCGATGGCATCTTGGGAGACCCTGTGAAAGTGTGCCTAGTCTGTGCAATGCTGTACCCTACGCTAATACTCAACTAGTGTATGGTAGCGTTCAAAACATTCACCAATGCAAAGACCAGGATTGTCAGGACAGGAGGGACAATAATAGCGGGTGTCACACCTATATCCGCGCTTGCTGCAGACACAACATCTTTTTTGGGGGGGGGTTCGTTGGGTAGGGGTACTTGGGAGGACATAAAGAAAATGCCTCTCATGCAGCCGACTGCATTTGGTTGGGGATGTGAATGGGGGAAGTACGGGCGCTGCAGAGGTGGTGGGTTCCCAATTAGGATTGGCGAATGCAGCAGGAAGGGCATTATGGGCACGACGGGCCTGTTTGTCTTCTTCTTGGTGGCAGCGGGACACTACTTGTGCTTGCCACTTCACCAGCTTGAACTGCACTTATGGGACTCGCCACGTCACCAAGTGTTACTGCAGTGCTGGTTTGACTACGACTGGGGTGTACTAGGCCACTGGTACTTGCCAGTTCACCAAAACGCTACCAAAAAAACTGTTAGCGATCGCAGGGATCAGGCCTGACTCTGCGAACGCTGCAGTTATGCGTTTAGAGTTTTGTAAGTGACAGTGATCGATCGATACTGCACTTGAGTGGGCTGGGCTGGGCCGGGCGGAGGGGCAAAACGCAGGTGCTAGCAGGTATCTGGGCTGATCCCGCTAACACTGCGTTTTTGGGAACCCTAAACTGCTGGGGATGCTAGTATAGATCTGATCGGATCAGATATTGATCCGTTCAGACACTATACCACTAAGGGAGGCGTATGCTGCGTGCGTGGGTGTTAGCGGTACTGGCGCTAATCTGACGCTGCCTGGGGCGATGCATATCACCGCCGGGCAATCAGGGGGCTAAACCTTTATTCGGTAATAAATGGCGGGTGCCCTGACACTATAAAAAATAAACGAACTAACCAGCATCACCCGTAACAGTTATACGGTGATCAGTGGTGAAAGGGTTAACTAGGGGGCAATCAAGGGGTTAAAACATTTATTAGGTAGTATATGGGGGTCCCTGTCGCTATAAAACGCTGACGGCGAACCTAAATATTTACCTCCCTAACTAGCGTCACCAGCGACACTAATACAGCGATCAGAAAAATGATCGCTTAGCGACACTGGTGACGGGGGGTGATCAAGGGGTTAAAACTTTATTGGGGGGGTTAGGGGGATATCCCAGACCTAAAGGGGGCTAACAGTAACTGTCCTAACACACTAACTGTCACAAACTGACACCATGCAGTAATCAGAAAAAACAAAAAAACAAATAAAACTGCTTGATGTCAGCGTGACAGGGGGGGGGAGGGGTGATTGGGGGGGATCGGGTGGTAAAGGGGGGTGTTTGGTGTGCCTGGCATGTTCTACTGTGTGTGTGTGTGTGTGTGTTGTGCACCCACGATACAGTCTTCTCTCCTCGGCGCCGGAACGGAAAATGCCGAGCCGAGGAGAGATGACATCATTTCCTCTGCCTCTGTGTACAATACAGAGGCAGGGAAATAATCCCATTGGCTGGGAGCGATCGCGGGGGGGGCACGAATGGATGGCCCCCCCTCACCTCCGATCGCCGGGGAAGATTTGCCGACCGCCGCAGGCACCGGGGGGGTCCGATCGGATCCCCCACCCGCGTGCAGGCAGGGAAGTACCTGTAAGTCCTTTTGCCTGCCCGTGCCGCTCTGCCGACGTACATCGTCGTGCGGCGGTCATCAAGTGGTTAAGCAAACAAGCAATTACTGTAGTGCCCTTTATGTAAGCTGACAGGTGATTACGGTAGTGCCCTTTATTTAAGCAAACAAGTAATTACTGTAGTGCCCTTTATGTAAGCTGACAGGTAATTACTGTAGTGCCCTTTATTTGAGCTGACAGGTAATTACGGTAGTGCCCTTTTTTAAGCTGACAGGTAATTTTGGTAGTGCCCTTTATTTAAGCTGATGAGTAATTACGGTAGTGCCCTTTATTTAAGCAAACAAGTAATTACTGTAGGGCCCTTTATGTAAGCTGACAGGTAATTACGGTAGTGCCCTTTATTTAAGCTGACAGGTAATTACGGTAGTGCCCTTTTTCTAAGCTGACGAGTAATTACTGTAGTGCCCTTTATGTAAGCTGACAGGTAATTACGGTAGTGCCCTTTATTTAAGCTGACAGGTAATTACGGTAGTGCCATTTTTTAAGCTGATGGGTAATTATGGTAGTGCCCTTTTTAAGCTGATGGGTAATTACGGTAGTGCCCTTTTTAAGCAAACAAGTAATTACAGTAGTGCCCTTTATTTAACTTGACGGGTAATTATGGTAGTGCCCTTTATTTAAGCAAACAAGTAATTACTGTAGTGCCCTTTATTGAAGCTGACAGGTAATTACGGTAGTGCCCTTTATTTAAGCTGATGGTTAATTACGGTAGTGCCCTTTATTTAAGCTAACAAGTAATTACGGTAGTGCCCTTTATTTAACTTGACGGGTAATTACGGTAGTGCCCTTTATGTAAGCTGACAGGTAATTACGGGAGTGCCCTTTATTTAAGCTGATAGGTAATTACGGTAGCGCCCTTTTTTTTAAGCTGACGGTAATTACGGTAGTGCCCTTTATTTAAGCTGATGGGTAATTACGGTAGTGCCCTTTATTTAAGCAAACAAGTAATTACTGTAGTGCCCTTTATGTAAGCTGACAGGTAATTACAGCAGTGCCCTTTATTTAAGCTGATGGGTAATTACGGTAGTGCCCTTTTTTAAAGCTGACGGGTAATTACGGTAGTGCCCTTTATTTAAGCAAACAATTACTGTAGTGCCCTTTATGTAAGCTGAAAGGTAATTACGGTAGTGCCCTTTATTTAAGCTGACAGGTAATTACGGTAGCGCCCTTTATTTAAGCTGATGGGTAATTACGGTAGTGCCCTTTATTTAAGCTGATGGTAGTTACGGTAGTGCCCTTTATTTAAGCTGACAGGTAATTACGGTAGTGCCATTTTTTAAGCTGATGGGTAATTATGGTAGTGCCCTTTATGTAAGCTGACAGGTGATTATGGTAGTGCCCTTTATTTAAGCTGACCGGTAATTACGGCAGTGCCCTTTATTTAAACAAACAAGTGATTACTTTAGTGCCCTTTATGTAAGCTGACAGGTAATTACGGTAGTGCCCTTTTTTAAAGCTGACGGGTAATTACGGTAGTGCCCTTTTTTTAAGCTGATGGGTAATTACGATAGTGCCCTTTTTTTAAGCTGATGGGTAATTACGGTAGTGCCCTTTTTTAAGCTCACAGGTAATTACGGTAGTGCCCTTTATTTAGGCAAACAAGTAATTACTGTAGTGCCCTTTATGTAAGCTGACAGGTAATTACTGTAGTGCCCTTTATTTGAGCTGACATGTAATTACGGTAGTGCCCTTTATTTAAGCTGATGGGTAATTACGGCAGTGCCCTTTATTTAAGCAAACAAGTAATTACTGTAGTGCCCTTTATTTAAGCTGATGGGTAATTACAGTAGTGCCCTTTTTTTAAGCTGACGGGTAAGTACGGTAGTGCCCTTTATTTAAGCAAACAAGGTAGTGCCCTTTATGTAAGCTGACAGGTAATTACGGTAGTGCCGTTTATTTAACCTGGCGGGTAATTACGGTAGTGCCCTTTATTTAAGCAAACAAGTAATTATTGTAGTGTCTTTTATGTAAGTTGACAGGTAATTATGGTAGTGCCCTTTATTTAAGCTGATGTGTAATTACGGTAGTGCCCTTTATTTAACCTGACGGGTAATTACGGTAGTGCCCTTTTTAAGCTGACGGGTAATTACGGTAGTGCCCTTTATTTAAGCTGATGGGTAATTATGGTAGTGCCCTTTTTTTAAGCTGACGGGTAATTACGGTAGTGCCCTTTTTTAAGCTGACGGGTCATTACGGTAGTGCCCTTTATTTAAGCTGACGGGTAATTACGGTAGTGCCCTTTATTTAAGCAAACAAGTAATTACTGTAGTGCCCTTTATGTAAGCTGACAGGTAATTACGGTAGTGCCCTTTTTTTAAGCTGACAGGTAATTGCGGTAGTGCCCTTTATTTAACCTGATGGGTATTTACGGTAGTGCCCTTTATTTAAGCTGACAGGTAATTACGGTAGTGCCCTTTATTTAAGCTGATGGTTAATTACGGTAGTGCCCTTTATTTAAGCTAACAAGTAATTACGGTAGTGCCCTTTATTTAAGCTGATGGTAGTTACGGTAGTGCCCTTTATTTAAGCTGACAGGTAATTACGGTAGTGCCATTTTTTAAGCTGATGGGTAATTATGGTAGTGCCCTTTATATAAGCTGACAGGTGATTATGGTAGTGCCCTTTATTTAAGCTGACCGGTAATTACGGCAGTGCCCTTTATTTAAACAAACAAGTGATTACTGTAGTGCCCTTTATGTAAGCTGACAGGTAATTACAGTAGTGACCTTTATTTGAGCTGACAGGTAATTACGGTAGTGCCCTTTTTTAAAGCTGACGGGTAATTACGGTAGTGCCCTTTTTTTAAGCTGATGGGTAATTACGATAGTGCCCTTTTTTTAAGCTGATGGGTAATTACGGTAGTGCCCTTTTTTAAGCTCACAGGTAATTACGGTAGTGCCCTTTATTTAGGCAAACAAGTAATTACTGTAGTGCCCTTTATGTAAGCTGACAGGTAATTACTGTAGTGCCCTTTATTTGAGCTGACATGTAATTACGGTAGTGCCCTTTATTTAAGCTGATGGGTAATTACGGCAGTGCCCTTTATTTAAGCAAACAAGTAATTACTGTAGTGCCCTTTATTTAAGCTGATGGGTAATTACAGTAGTGCCCTTTTTTTAAGCTGACGGGTAAGTACGGTAGTGCCCTTTATTTAAGCAAACAAGGTAGTGCCCTTTATGTAAGCTGACAGGTAATTACGGTAGTGCCGTTTATTTAACCTGGCGGGTAATTACGGTAGTGCCCTTTATTTAAGCAAACAAGTAATTATTGTAGTGTCTTTTATGTAAGCTGACAGGTAATTATGGTAGTGCCCTTTATTTAAGCTGATGTGTAATTACGGTAGTGCCCTTTATTTAACCTGACGGGTAATTACGGTATTGCCCTTTTTTAAACTGACGGGTAATTACGGTAGTGCCCTTTATTTAAGCTGATGGGTAATTAGGGTAGTGCCCTTTTTTTAAGCTGACGGGTAATTACGGTAGTGCCCTTTTTTAAGCTGACGGGTCATTACGGTAGTGCCCTTTATTTAAGCTGACGGGTAATTACGGTAGTGCCCTTTATTTAAGCAAACAAGTAATTACTGTAGTGCCCTTTATGTAAGCTGACAGGTAATTACGGTAGTGCCCTTTTTTTAAGCTGACAGGTAATTGCGGTAGTGCCCTTTATTTAAGCTGATGGTTAATTACGGTAGTGCCCTTTATTTAAGCTAACAAGTAATTACGGTAGTGCCCTTTATTTAACTTGACGGGTAATTACGGTAGTGCCCTTTATGTAAGCTGACAGGTAATTACGGGAGTGCCCTTTATTTAAGCTGATGTGTAATTACAGTAGTGCCCTTTATTTAAGCTGATGGTAGTTACGGTAGTGCCCTTTATTTAAGCTGACAGGTAATTACGGTAGTGCCATTTTTTAAGCTGATGGGTAATTATGGTAGTGCCTTTATGTAAGCTGACAGGTGATTATGGTAGTGCCCTTTTTTTAAGCTGACCGGTAATTACGGTAGTGCCCTTTTTTAAGCTGATGGGTAATTACGGTAGTGCCCTTTTTTAAGCTCACGGGTAATTACGGTAGTGCCCTTTATTTAGGCAAACAAGTAATTACTGTAGTGCCCTTTATGTAAACTGACAGGTAATTACTGTAGTGCCCTTTATTTGAGCTGACATGTAATTACGGTAGTGCCCTTTATTTAAGCTGATGGGTAATTACGGCAGTGCCCTTTATTTAAGCAAACAAGTAATTACTGTAGTGCCCTTTATTTAAGCTGATGGGTAATTACAGTAGTGCCCTTTTTTTAAGCTGACGGGTAAGTACGGTAGTGCCCTTTATTTAAGCAAACAAGGTAGTGCCCTTTATGTAAGCTGACAGGTAATTACGGTAGTGCCGTTTATTTAACCTGGCGGGTAAATACGGTAGTGCCCCTTTTTAAGCTGACGGGTAATTACGGTAGTGCCCTTTATTTAAGCTGATGGGTAATTATGGTAGTGCCCCTTTTTTAAACTGCCGAGTAATTACGGTAGTGCCCTTTTTTAAGCTGACGGGTCATTACGGTAGTGCCCTTTTTTTAAGCTGACAGGTAATTGCGGTAGTGCCCTTTATTTAACCTGATGGGTAATTACGGTAGTGCCCTTTATTTAAGCTGACAGGTAATTACGGTAGTGCCTTTATTTAAGCGGATGGTTAATTACGGTAGTGCCCTTTATTTAAGCTAACAAGTAATTACGGTAGTGCCCTTTATTTAAATTGACGGGTAATTACGGTAGTGCCCTTTATGTAAGCTGACAGGTAATTACGGGAGTGCCCTTTATTTAAGCTGATAGGTGATTACGGTAGCGCCCTTTTTTTTAAGCTGACGGGTAATTACGGTAGTGCCCTTTATTTAAGCTGATGGGTAATTACGGTAGTGCCCTTTATTTAAGCAAACAAGTAATTACTGTAGTGCCCTTTATGTAAGCTGACAGGTAATTACAGCAGTGCCCTTTATTTAAGCTGATGGGTAATTACGGTAGTGCCCTTTTTTAAAGCTGATGAGTAATTACGGTAGTGCCCTTTATTTAAGCAAACAATTACTGTAGTGCCCTTTATGTAAGCTGAAAGGTAATTACGGTAGTGCCCTTTATTTAAGCTGACAGGTAATTACGGTAGTGCCCTTTATTTAAGCTGATGGGTAATTACGGTAGTGCCCTTTATTTAAGCTGATGGGTAGTTACGGTAGTGCCCTTTATTTAAGCTGACAGGTAATTACGGTAGTGCCATTTTTTAAGCTGATGGGTAATTATGGTAGTGCCCTTTATGTAAGCTGACAGGTGATTATGGTAGTGCCCTTTATTTAAGCTGACCAGTAATTACGGCAGTGCCCTTTATTTAAACAAACAAGTGATTACTGTAGTGCCCTTTATGTAAGCTGACAGGTAATTACAGTAGTGACCTTTATTTGAGCTGACAGGTTATTGCGGTAGTGCCCTTTTTTAAAGCTGACAGGTAATTACGGTAGTGCCCTTTTTTTTAAGCTGATGGGTAATTACGATAGTGCCCTTTTTTTAAGCTGATGGGTAATTACGGTAGTGCCCTTTTTTAAGCTCACAGGTAATTACGGTAGTGCCCTTTATTTAAGCAAACAAGTAATTACTGTAGTGCCCTTTTTGTAAGCTGACAGGTAATTACTGTAATGCCCTTTATTTGAGCTGACATGTAATTACGGTAGTGCCCTTTTTTTAAGCTAACAGGTAATTACGGTAGTGCCCTTTATTTAAGCTGATGGGTAATTACGGCAGTGCCCCTTATTTAAGCAAACAAGTAATTACTGTAGTGCCCTTTATTTAAGCTGATGGGTAATTACAGTAGTGCCCTTTTTTTAAGCTGACGGGTAAGTACGGTAGTGCCCTTTATTTAAGCAAACAAGGTAGTGCCCTTTATGTAAGCTGACAGGTAATTACGGTAGTGCCGTTTATTTAACCTGGCGGGTAATTACGGTAGTGCCCTTTATTTAAGCAAACAAGTAATTATTGTAGTGTATTTTATGTAAGCTGACAGGTAATTATGGTAGTGCCCTTTATTTAAGCTGATGGGTAATTACGGTAGTGCCCTTTATTTAACCTGACGGCTAATTACGGTAGTGCCCTTTTTTAAGCTGACGGGTAATTACGGTAGTGCCCTTTATTTAAGCTGATGGGTATTTATGGTAGTGCCCTTTTTTAAGCTGACGGGTCATTACGGTAGTGCCCTTTATTTAAGCTGACGGGTAATTACGGTAGTGCCCTTTATTTAAGCAAACAAGTAATTACTGTAGTGCCCTTTATGTAAGCTGACAGGTAATTACTGTAATGCCCTTTATTTGAGCTGACATGTAATTACGGTAGTGCCCTTTTTTTAAGCTAACAGGTAATTACGGTAGTGCCCTTTATTTAAGCTGATGGGTAATTACGGCAGTGCCCCTTATTTAAGCAAACAAGTAATTACTGTAGTGCCCTTTATTTAAGCTGATGGGTAATTACAGTAGTGCCCTTTTTTAAAGCTGATGAGTAATTACGGTAGTGCCCTTTATTTAAGCAAACAATTACTGTAGTGCCCTTTATGTAAGCTGAAAGGTAATTACGGTAGTGCCCTTTATTTAAGCTGACAGGTAATTACGGTAGTGCCCTTTATTTAAGCTGATGGGTAATTACGGTAGTGCCCTTTATTTAAGCTGATGGGTAGTTACGGTAGTGCCCTTTATTTAAGCTGACAGGTAATTACGGTAGTGCCATTTTTTAAGCTGATGGGTAATTATGGTAGTGCCCTTTATGTAAGCTGACAGGTGATTATGGTAGTGCCCTTTATTTAAGCTGACCAGTAATTACGGCAGTGCCCTTTATTTAAACAAACAAGTGATTACTGTAGTGCCCTTTATGTAAGCTGACAGGTAATTACAGTAGTGACCTTTATTTGAGCTGACAGGTTATTGCGGTAGTGCCCTTTTTTAAAGCTGACAGGTAATTACGGTAGTGCCCTTTTTTTTAAGCTGATGGGTAATTACGATAGTGCCCTTTTTTTAAGCTGATGGGTAATTACGGTAGTGCCCTTTTTTAAGCTCACAGGTAATTACGGTAGTGCCCTTTATTTAAGCAAACAAGTAATTACTGTAGTGCCCTTTATGTAAGCTGACAGGTAATTACTGTAATGCCCTTTATTTGAGCTGACATGTAATTACGGTAGTGCCCTTTTTTTAAGCTAACAGGTAATTACGGTAGTGCCCTTTATTTAAGCTGATGGGTAATTACGGCAGTGCCCCTTATTTAAGCAAACAAGTAATTACTGTAGTGCCCTTTATTTAAGCTGATGGGTAATTACAGTAGTGCCCTTTTTTTAAGCTGACGGGTAAGTACGGTAGTGCCCTTTATTTAAGCAAACAAGGTAGTGCCCTTTATGTAAGCTGACAGGTAATTACGGTAGTGCCGTTTATTTAACCTGGCGGGTAATTACGGTAGTGCCCTTTATTTAAGCAAACAAGTAATTATTGTAGTGTATTTTATGTAAGCTGACAGGTAATTATGGTAGTGCCCTTTATTTAAGCTGATGGGTAATTACGGTAGTGCCCTTTATTTAACCTGACGGGTAATTACGGTAGTGCCCTTTTTTAAGCTGACGGGTAATTACGGTAGTGCCCTTTATTTAAGCTGATGGGTATTTATGGTAGTGCCCTTTTTTAAGCTGACGGGTCATTACGGTAGTGCCCTTTATTTAAGCTGACGGGTAATTACGGTAGTGCCCTTTATTTAAGCAAACAAGTAATTACTGTAGTGCCCTTTATGTAAGCTGACAGGTAATTACGGTAGTGCCCTTTTTTTAAGCTGACAGGTAATTACGGTAGTGCCCTTTATTTAACCTGATGGGTAATTACGGTAGTGCCCTTTATTTAAGCTGACAGGTAATTACGGTAGTGCCCTTTTTTAAGCTGACGGGTAATTATGGTAGTGCCCTTTTTTTAAGCTGACAGGTAATTATGGTAGTGCCCTTTATTTAACCTGACGGGTAATTACCAATAATTTTTGGTAATAAAAATCGCAATAAGCGTATATTGATTGGTTTGCGCAAAAAGTTATAGCGTCTACAAAATAGGGGATGGATTTATGGCATTTTTATTATTTTTCTTTTATTAGTAATGGCGGTGATCTGCGATTTTTCTTGGGACTGTGATATTATAGCGGACACGTCGGACACTTTTGACACATTTTTGAAACCATTGACAATTATACAGCAATCAGTGCTATAAAAATGCACTGATTACTGTGTAAATGTCACTGGCAAGGAAGGGGTTAACACTAGGGGGCGATCAAGGGGTTAACTGTGTTCCCTGACTGTGTGTTCTAACTGTGGGGGGAGGAGACTGACTATGGGAGATGACAGATCGTGGTTCCTAGCTATTAGGAACTCACAATCTGCCTCTCCTCAAAGAACAGGGATTTGTGTGTTCACACACATATGTCCCTGTTCTGCCTCTCGTGCCCACGATTGCAGGCCGCCGACGGTCATTCGCGACCGCCGGCCACGAGCATCGGCACCCCTGCAATGCAACAGACGCGTGAGCGCCTGCTACCCCGCTTAAAGGAGCCGATGTACAGCTATGGCGGTTTGCGGGATCGTGCCGACCTGCCGCAGTATAATGACAGCGGCTGGTCAAAAAGTGGTTAAAGTTGATGAGAAATTACGGTAGTGCCCTCCATGTAAACCGACGGGTAATTACGGTAGTGTCCTTCATTTAAGCTGATGGGTAATTACGGTAGTGTCCTTTATTTAAGCTGACGGGTAATTACTGTAGTGCCCTTTATTTAAGCTGACGGTAATTACGGTAGTGCCCTTTATTTAACCTGACTGGTAATTACGGTAGTGTCCTTTATTTAAGCAAACAAGTAATTACTGTAGTGCCCTTTATGTGTTTGATTATATTGATTGGACTTGATTAGGAAAGCCACACACCTGTCTATATAAGACCTTACAGCTCACAGTGCATGTCAGAGCAAATGAGAATCATGAGGTCAAAAGAACTGCCTGAAGAGCTCAGAGACAGAATTGTGGCAAGGCACAGATCTGGCCAAGGTTACAAAAAAAATTCTGCTGCACTTAAGGTTCCTAGGAGCACAGTGGCCTCCATAATCCTTAAATGGAAGACATTTGGGACGACCAGAACCCTTCCTTGAGCTGGACGTCCGGCCAAACTGAGCTATCGGGGGAGAAGAGCCTTGGTGAGAGAGGTAAAGAAGAACCCAAAGATAACTGTGGCTGAGCTCCAGAGATGCAGTCGGGAGATGGGAGAAAGTTGTAGAAAGTCAACCATCACTGCAGCCCTCCACCAGTCGGGGCTTCATGGCAGAGTGGCCTGATGGAAGCCAAGCCTCTCCTCAGTGCAAGACAGATGAAAGCCCGCATGGAGTTTGCTAAAAAAAACACCTGAAGGACTCCAAGATGGTGACAAATAAGATTCTCTGGTCTGATGAGACCAAGATAGAACTTTTTGGCCTTAACTCTAAGCGGTATGTGTGGAGAAAACCAGGCACTGCTCATCACCTGTCCAATACAGTCCCAACAGTGAAGCATGGTGGTGGCAGCATCATGCTGTGGGGGTGTTTTTCAGCTGCAGGGACAGGACGACTGGTTGCAATCGAGGGAAAGATAAATGCGGCCAAGTACAGAGATATCCTGGATGAAAACCTTCTCCAGAGTACTCAGGACCTCAGACTGGGCCAAAGGTTTACCTTCCAACAAGACAATGACCCTAAGCACACAGCTAAAATAATGAAGGAGTGGCTTTACAACAACTTCGTGACTGTTCTTGAATGGCCCAGCCAGAGCCCTGACATAAACCCAATTGAGCATCTCTGGAGAGACCTAAAAATGGCTGTCCACCAACGTTTAGAATCCAACCTGACAGAACTGGAGAGGATCTGCAAGGAGGAATGGCAGAGTATCCCCAAATCCAGGTGTGAAAAACTTGTTGCATCTTTCCCAAAAAGACTCATGGCTGTATTAGATCAAAAGGGTGCTTCTACTAAATACTGAGCAAAGGGTCTGAATACTTAGGACCATGTGACATTTCAGTTTTTCTTTTTTAATAAATCTGCAAAAATGTCAACAATTCTGTGTTTTTCTGTCAATATGGGGTGCTGTGTGTACATAAATGAGGAAAAAAATGAACTTAAATGGCTGCAATATAACAATGAGTGAAAAATGTAAGGGGGTCTGAATACTTTCCATCCCCACTGTGTATATATATATATATATATATATATATATACCGTATATATATCAGTGAAGCAAGCCATCATTAGGCTGAAAAAACAAAACAAACCCATCAGAGAGATAGAGAAAACACTACACTAGGTGTGGTCAAATCAACTGTTTGGAACATCCTTAAAAAGAAAGAACGCACCGGTGAGCTCAGCAACACCAAAAGACCCAGAAGACCACGGAAAACAACTGTGGTGGACGACCGAAGAATTCTTTCCCTGGTGAAGAAAACACCCTTCACAACAGTTGGTCAGATCAAGAACACTCTCCAGGAGGTAGGTGTATGTGTGTCAAAGTCAACAATCAAGAGAAGACTTCACCAGAGTGAATACAGGGGGTTCACCACAAGATGTAAACCATTGGCGAGCCTCAAAAACAGAAAGACCAGATTAGAATTTGACAAACAACATCTAAAAAAGCCTTCACAGTTCTAGAACAACATCCTATGGACAGATGAGACCAAGATCAACTTGTACCAGAGTGATGGCAAGAGAAGAGTATGGAGAAGGAAAGGAACTGCTCATGATCCAAAGCATACCACCTCATCAGTGAAGCATAGCGGTGGTAGTGTCATGGCGTGGGCATGTATGGCTGCCAATGGAACTGGTTCTTTTGTATTTACTGATGATATGACTGCTGACAAAAGCAGCAAGATGAATTCTGAAGTGTTTCGGGCAATATTATCTGCTCATATTCAGCAAAATGCTTCAGAACTCATTGGACGGCGCTTCACAGTGCAGATGGACAATGACCCGAAGCATACTTCGAAAGCAACCAAAACATTTTTTTAAGGGAAGAAGTGGAATGTTATGCAATGGCCAAGTCAATCACCTGACCTAAATCCAATTGAGCATGCATTTCATTTGCTGAAGACAAAACTGAAGGGAAAATGCCCCAAGAACAAGCAGGAACTGACAACAGTTGCAGTAGAGGTCTGGCAGAGCATCACCAGGGATGAAACCCAGCATCTGGTGATGTCTATGCATTCCAGACTTCAGGCTGTAATTGACTGCAAAGGATTTGCAACCAAGTATTAAAAAGTGAAAGTTTGATGGATGATTGTTAATCTGTTCCATTACTTTTGGCCCCTTGAAAAGTGGGAGGCACATATACAAACTGTTGTAATTCCTACACCGTTCACCTGATTTGGATGTAAATACCGTCAAATTAAAGCTGAAAGTCACCAACACCATTGTGGTGGTGTATAGAGCCAAAAAGATTAGAATTGTGTTGATGTCCCAATATTTATGGACCCTAATATATATATATATATATATATATATATATATATATATATATATATATATATATATATATATATATATATATATACTACATCCAGTGCAGCCTATATCTGACTGCAGGCCATTCCTGGTGTACTTTTTATCATATAGTTCAGGAGGTGTAAACAGTACACAGTACCGTGCACCCATAGTGCAGTTACTACTACTTTTCTGGTGGTGTACACAGTACACAATACAGTGCACCCATAGTAGTTATTACACTTCTGTTGGTGTACACAGTACTGTGCACCCATAGGGCAGTTGCTACTACTTTTCTGGAGGTGTACACAGTACACAAGACAGTGTAGTGTGGTTTTGCTAAACAAAATTTACAGCATGTCCAGAAGGCCACCAAGGAGAGGCAGACGCTCACAGGCCACTAAAAGAGGGCAAGCAGGCTCTGTGTCCTTTTTTTCTGAAGCTGGCCATGTTATTGAGCCGCAACATGCAGAAGAGTTGGTGAAATGGATAACAAAGTCGTCCTCATCCTCCTGATCCTCTGTCACTCAGGCTCAGAGTAGTGTGCCTGCCAATGCAGCTGCCAAAGTGGCCTATTCCATCGGCTCCATGTTAACAGTCACTCCTTCCCTAGCCCCACCATCATGCACGGAGGAATCCCCCGAACTATTCGACCACAGTGTCGGGTAGATGCTGCTGGAGGATGCACAGTGATTTGAAGGCTCTGATGTTGGTTCCCAGGTTGAGGAAGACAGTAACGTTAGCCTAGAGAGAGGGGGTGCCGAAGAAGGACAAAAAACTGTCAGTCATGTTCCCAAAGCTGCAGCATACGGCCAAGTTTGCTCCAGTGACAAGGAGGGAGGGGATGATGAGGTCACTGACTCTACTTGGGTGCCTGATAGAAGAGAGGAGGAGGGAGACATATCTCCAACAAGGCAGGATGCCCTCCAGGGGGCAGCTTAAGGGCAGCCACCCTATTGCATCACACCACAGAGCTAAGCAGGTGCAGGGCACTGCTGACTCCCTGCATATTTTGAAAAGTTCTTTGGTGTGGGCCTTTTTTGACACATGTGCAGCAGATCGCACCATTGCTGTTTGCAACATATGTCTGAAGCGTATCAAGCGTGGCCAAAACAGCAGCCGCTTGGGCACCACATGCTTGACCAGACATATGACGACCTCCCATGCAGTCCGTTGGCAACAGCACTTAAAAGACCCACATCAAAGAACAAGGCGGACCTCTCCTTGCTCCTCATCAGCTGGGATCTCCAACCCCACTATACCTCCCGTCCTCTCAGGAACCTGCATTGAGAGGAATGAAGGTATAGAAATAGGTGTCCCAAGTACTTGCGGCAAATCTGCTAGTGGTACACCAACATCCGATTTTAGCAGGCAAATTTCCCTACCCCAGTTGCTACACCGTCAAAAGAAATTCGGTTCCCAGCCATCCACATGCTCAGCGTCTGAATGCTAGCTTGGCCAAATTGCTAGCACTGCAACTGCTGCCTTTTCAGCTGGTAGACTCTGCCCCCTTTCGTGAATTTGTGGAATGTGCGGTACCTCAGTGGCAGATTTCCAAACACCATTTCTTTTCATGGAAGGCCATTTTGGCTCTCTACCAGCATGTGGAAGGCAATGTCTTGGCCTCGTTGGACAGGGCGGTCAGCAGTAAGGTGCATATTACCGCTGACTCATGGTCCAGCAGGCATAAACAGGGACATTACATTTCTTTCACGGCACACTGAGTAAGTCTGCTGGCAGCTGGGAAGGATGCATGACAGAGTTCAGTATTGTTGGAGCTTGTTCCGCCACCACGCCTCCAAAATGCTAGTGGTGATTCTGACACAGTTCTCTCCTCTACCCCTCCTCTTCTTCTTCCTCTATGGCCTCTTCCTCTGCAGATTTGTCCTCTGAACCAGCAGTGCTCCGTAGACGTTCAAGGGGCTACGCAAGCACTCAGGCAAAAAGATGCTATGCGGTGTTCGAGTTGGTCTGCTTGGGGGACAGGAGCCACACTGGGACAGAGATTCTGTCAGCTCTGCAGGGGCAGGCTCAGAGGTGATTGACGCCATGCCAGCTTCAGCCAGGAATGGTTGTATGTGAGAATGGCACCAACCTCCTCTCCGCCCTCTGACAGGGACACTTTCCCATGTTCCCTGTTTGGCTCACGTCCTGAATTTGGTGGTGCAGCGGTTCTTAAGCAGGTACCCAGGCTTACAGGATCTCCTGAGGCAGGCCAGGAAAGTCTGTGGTCATTTACGCCGGTCATATAATGCCAGTGCTCGGCTGGCTGACCTTCAAAGGGAATGCAACCTGCCCAAGAACCGCCTCATTTGTGACATGCCCACCAGGTGGAACTCAACGTTGGTAATGCTGCAGCGGCTGCACACACAGCAGAGGGCTATCAATGAGTACCTGTTTGAGTATGGCATCAGGACAGGGTCAGGGGAGCTTGTTTTTTTTTCGCCATGCCAGTGGCTACTGATCAAGGATGCATGCACTGTCCTGACACCATTTGAAGAGGCCACGAGGATGGTGAGCAGTAACAGTGCATGCATCAGTGATACTGTCCCTCTTGTCTTCCTGTTGGAGCACACGCTTCATGGAATAATGGACAGGGCACTTGAGACAAACAGCGGGAGGAAGAGGAGGACTTCCTTACCTCTCAAGGCCCCCTTTATCCAGATAGTATTCCTGCGGGCCCGCCGATCACACAGGAAGAAAAAAAGGAGGAGGAGGAGGATTGTGTCAGCATGGAGGTGGAGGATAACGCTCAGCATCAGCAACAGTCTTCAAAGGATCGTTTTCAGTCCCCAGAAACCCATGGAGTTGTATGTGGCTGGGAGGAGGTGGTTGCGGATCATGTGATCCTTAGTGAGGTTACATTTTCCTGGTGCTGGACAACGTGTTGCTGAGGCTTCGTTCAGTCACAGAAAGAGCGGTGGAGAAGGTGGCCAGCTGGCCGATGCCTTCAGACAATTCTTCAGGCCTCAGCGCCAAGGTCTGATCGGTTCCAGCAACCATCGCTGGCGTCTGAATTACATGGTGCAGGAATATCTAGGGGCAAGATTAGACTTGGAGACCTTTCCAACAAAACATTCACTGGGTTACTGGGTTTTGAGGATGGACCACTGGCCAGAGCTTGCTCAATATGCAATTGAGCTACTGGCCTGTCTTGCATCCTTTCTGAATGCACGTTCAGTGCTGCTGGAGGCTTTGTGATCGGTTGATCACAGAGTGCACCTGTCCACAGACTCTGTTGATCGGCTCACATTCATAAAAATGAATTAGTCTTGGATAACAAGCTACCAAGCACCTGATGCTGATGTAACTGATTGATTTTTCTATGGATGTGGGATCCCTTGAAGACTGCCTATGCTGAGTGACTATCCTATTATGCTGAGTGACTATCCTATTCCTCCTTAATCTTCATGATGAGAGCTTCTAAGAATATTTTTGGTTCAGGGCACCACCACCACTGCCTAAGGCCCAATTTTTCTGCCCCTGTTTGACAGGGATGTGTGGTTACAATTTTTGATCAAATATTTCACAGCAGGGCTCGTTCCTGCGCTCAACAAGAGTATCTGTGAGGGGTTGCGGTGTTGTGGCACCACCACTACTGCCTAAGGCCCAATTTTTCTGCCCCTGTTTGACAGGGGAGCATAATTACAATTTTTGCTCTATTATTTCACAGCAGGGCCCGTTCCTGCGCTCAACAAGAGTATCTGTGAGGCTTTACAGTGTTGTGCCACCACCGCCTAAGGCCCAGTTTTTCTGCCTCTGTTTAACAGGGGCATGTAATTACAATTTTTTCTCTAATATTTCACAGCAGGGCTCGTTCCTGCGCTCAACAAGAGAATCTGTGAGGGGTTACATTGTTGTGGCACCACCACCACTGCCTAAGGCTCAATTTTTCTGCCCCTGTTTAACAGTGGCATATAATTACAATTCTTGATATAATTTTTCACAGCAGGGCCCGTTCCTGTGCCCACCAAGAGTAACTGTGAGGGCTTACAGTGTTCTGGTACCACCAACACCTAAGTTTCACCCAATAACAGTAACAGTAACACCCAATTTCTGCAGAGTATATAGGGCAGGCCATATCGTATATGCAGGCGGTCCCCTGTTTTCAAACATCCGACTTACAAATGACTCCTACTTACAAACGAAGGGAGACTACAGGAAGTGAGATGAAATCTAACCTTAGGAAGGGAAATTCTCTCCTGTAAGAGTTAATATGAGAAAAAGGTGTCTCCATTGATGCTTTATCACCAATTCTTGTTTCCCTAATAACCCAAAATTTTCAAAATCCAATTGTCATTGGGACAGAAAGTGAGGTGAAATCTTCTGAACAGGGGCACAGACAGCAAAACAAATGTTACAGGGGTGATAACCCTTCCCTATGTTATCCAAAAAGGTTAAAATTGATTTTTTGCCTGGAGCTACACTTAAAAAAAATGTACCTGTTCCAAATTACAAACAGATTCAACTTAAGAACAAACCTACAGTCCCTATCTTGTTTTTAACCTGGGGACCGCCTGTATACTGCTGTTCAGAGTATATAGGGCCTGGGAGCCCCATGCCTTTTTTTTTTTTTAATTTGGGTGCGGGGTTCCCCTTAATATCCATACCAGACCCAAAGGGCTGGTAATGGGGGGGGGGGGGGCATGACATTTTTCTCAATGATTTTTTTTCATCTATATTACCGGGACCCAACAATACATTACAGCTGCAAGCTGTTTTAAATGACTTTTATTCCTTTAGAAATGTCATTTTGCTGCAGGGACTGTTCTAAACACGGGAAAAATGTGCCACTTTACAGACATACTATAGTCACCCCCAGGCACGATATTTAAAGGAATATTTCACTTTTATTGTTTCACTTTAAGCATTATTAAAATCACTGCTCCCGAAAAATCGGCTGTTTTTAAAACTTTTTTTTTGCTTTGATACATGTCCCCTGGGGCAGGACCGGGGTCCCCAAACACTTTTAATGACAATAACTTGCATATTAGCCTTTATAATTAGCACTTTTGATTTTTCACGTTCGGGTCCCATAGACTTTAACGGTGTTCATGTGTTTGCACAAACTTTTTGTCAGTTCGCATGTTCTGCTGCAAATCGAACCGGGGGTGTTCGGCTCATCCCTACCAGTTACTGATAACCACTTGCCTGAAGCTTTATTACTAGAGGGTACCGATTATTTATTTATTTTTTACTATATTTTTTCTGCACCATGTGACATGTATGGAATTTATTCTTAAAATCCTTTTTTTGTGAAATTATTTCTAGGTCCACCGTAAGTGGCTTGAAATGAATGAATGAATGAATGATTTGTAAAGTGCTGCAAATGCGAACTGAATCGCCTCAAGGTGCTAGATGTGTTCTCTGTTGTCAGCTTCTTAGAAAAGGAAGGTTTTTAGTTTTTTCCTGAAGGCCTGATGGTTTTCTTCCATGCGGATGTAGGTCGGAAGAGCGTTCCATAGCCGAGGTCCTTGGACTGCGAATCTTCGTTCTCCCTTTGCTTTGTAGCGGTATTTGGGAATGATGAGGAGGTTTTGGTTAGCTGATCGAAGACTGCGATTAGGTGTGTAGTGTTTTATCTTCTCTCGGAGATATAGCGGAGCGTTTCCTTGTATGCATTTGTGGGTGAGGCAGAGGGTCTTGATTGTGATCCGATTCTTTACGGTTAGCCAGTGTAGGCTCCTTAAGGATGGGGAAATGGATTCCCAGGGTTTTTTTCCTGTTAACAGTTTTGCCGCCGTGTTTTGGATGAGTTGTAAGCGCGCATGCTGATATTGGGGTAATCCTACGTAGAGCGAGTTTGCGTAGTCGAGTCGGGAATTGATGATTGTTCCAACAACTGCCGCTTTGTCCTCTTCTGGGATGAAGGGGATGAGTCTACGTAGCAGGCAGAGGAGATGGTGGGATCCGCTAACTACTGATCCTATTTGTGCATCCATTGTCATTTCTGAGTCAAAGATGACTCCGAGACTCTTGGCTTTGGTGCTTGGAGAGATGGTCTGTCCGAAGATGGTGGGAGGTGTCCACGGAGTCTTAGTTTTGGAATTTTTGTTAGCGTGTAGGAGAAGAAGTTCTGTTTTTGAACCGTTGAGTTTGAGGGAGCTAATAGTCATCCAGTCATCTATTAAAGTGAGGCATTTCTCTAATTGCTGATGATGGTCTTTTTGTCTGGTGATGCGAAGGTAGAGTTGGGTGTCATCAGCATATGAGTGAAAGCAAAGGTCCGTTTTTCTGATGATATTGAGGAGTGGGCGGATGTAGATGTGACAAGGGTGAGCCCTGAGGGACTCCACAGGAGATTGCCCGGGTTTCCGAGGTGAATGCTCCTAGGTTCACTGTCTGAGAGCGATTCTCTAAGAAGGATGCAAACCATTTTAGAGCAGAATCTGTAGCTCCTGCTACTTCTGCGAGGCGGACAAGTAAAGTATTGTGGTCCACTGTATCAAATGCTGCACTGAGGTCCAACAGTACCAGGAGACACGATTCTCCGTCATCTGCTGCTTCAAGGGCGTCGTCCCATATTTTGAGAAGTGCTGTTTCTGTGCCATGGCCTGGGCGGAAGCCTGATTGCAGAGGGTCCAGGAGTTGGTGTGTGTCCAGGTGGCGTTGTAGCTGATGTACTACTGCTTTCTCCATAATCTTGGAGATGGTGTTGAGGCTTGTTATCGGTCTGCGGCAGTTAGGGTCCTTAGGGTCGAGATTGGGTTTCTTTAGCAGGGGTTTGACGATGCCTTGCTTGAGGGCGGTTGGCACAATCCCTTCTTTGAATGATTGATTTATGAGGTGTGTTATGGTAGGGGCCAAGATATCGGAACATTCTTTCAGGAGTTTTGTGGGAATGATGTAATTTGGTGATATGCTGTCTTGAAGGCTTCTGATGATGTTTTTAGTCGTGTCTGTGGTGATTGGGGACAAAGAGAAATTTGGTGGTTGTGTGATGTTCGTGTCGATATCCTCTTTTTGCTTTGGTTGAGTGAGGTTGGTTGTTATTTTCTGATGAATTGATTTCTGAATGTTGTCGATTTTGTCAATGAAGAAATTTGATAACTCATTGCAAAATTCTTGAGTATCGTTTGCTGGGGGCCCTAAGCAGGTTGGGTTCATTGACTGGGCGACTACTTTGAAAAGTTCCCACGGCCCAAGGCAGTTGAGATGGTGTTCGAGAAATGTTCTTTTTTGGCTTTGAAGATTGCCTTGTGGTATTTCACAGTGAGTGCTTTGTAGTTAGTATGGTTTTCCTTGGTAGGATTTCTTCTCCATGCTATTTCATGAATGAAAGTAAGTGCCTATGAAAGCCAAATATATTTACTATAGCTGCTGTAAAAGTGACAGAAATTCCCAATGATTGGATCTCATGTATGAAGTCTTTTAAAGAACAGCTTCCAATTTCCTCCTAGCAACTAATCAACTACTCTCTTTCCTGTTGATATGGTGGGTTTGAACATGTAATGCCCCGTACACACGGTCGGATTTTCCTGACGGAAAATGTTCGATAGGAGCTTGTTGTCGGAAATTCCGACCGTGTGTAGGCTCCATCGGACATTTTCCATTGGAATTTCCGTCACAAAAATCCATTGTCGGAAATTCCGATCGTGTGTACACAATTCCGACGCACAAAATGCCACGCATGCTCAGAATCAAGCAGAAGAGCTACACTGGCTATTGAAATTCATTTTTCTCGGCTCGTCGTACATGTTGTACGTCACCGCATTCTTGACGTTCGGAATTTCCGACAAGATTTGTGTGACCGTGTGTATGCAAGACAAGTTTGAGCCAACATCCGTCGGAAAAAATGCATGGATTTTGTTGTCGGAATGTCCGATCGTGTGTATGGGGCATTAGAGAGACACTGATTTGTTGCTAGGATGGAAAGATAGACTGTTCTCTAGTCAGACACGTCATACATGAAGCCTGTTTTTATTAAATAAAAGTGCTCAAACAGCCACAAGAACCTTTCAACAACTAACAAAAATGCTTTTAAATGGTATTTAGGGATTTGGTACTGCTTGTTCAGCCAGATAATGCCAAGCTCAGCCAGTGTAATACAGTAGGTACATAAGATTTTGTTTTGAACAAGAACACTTGTTGTCCAACAAATGAGATTCCAGGTTTCATTTTCAACTCTGCAGTGCAGAAAAGACAGTTGAAAGTGGTTGGGTTACTATACGCAACAAGAATTTTTCTGATTGGCACCTTTTCCTTACATCAATATCATACTGTTCCCGAAGTGGCCCACCAGAAAACGTCCGTTCACATGTTCTTATTCGACTCTCCGAACGCCACTTTCCCGATAAAATCCATCCCAAACCAACAGACCAAAGACGTCAAAAAAGATGTAGGGTGTGTACCAGTGGAGGAGTCAGAAGAGACACATCTTATTATTGTGCACAATGTCCTTCCCAACCAGGCCTCTGCATAGGTGAATGTTTTCGCCGTTACCATACTTCAATAAATTATTAGTGAAGTATGGTAAACGTAATCCTCAGTTCCTGCCTTCACACACCTTCACACCCCTTATGCCACTGCCTGCTCTGTAACTGACCCTGGCTTGTTATTAAACCATGCTTCTGCCTGCCGATTCTGTACATACCACTGCCTGATCTGGAACTGACCCTGGACTGTTATTCGACCATGCTTCTGCCTACTTAATTCTGTAGATACCTCTGCCTGATCTGGAACTGACCTTGGACTGTTTGACCATGTTATTTGTCTGCCTCTTGGACTGATCTTGTACCCTGCAACTGGACTAGTGGGATTCAACACAGGGGTCTCACATATGTGAGGGGCTATAGAATAGTTTTTCTGGATGAAAAAAACAATTTTCTTTGTTTTCTCATTCCTAGATTAGGGTCTGGAGACTCAGAGGCTTCAAAGAGATTTGGGTGGGAGAAGCCTTTACCCCTGTCCCCATTCTGTCCTGAAGGAGGCCCTACTTCTGCCTGCTGCCTGTAGGACTTACTGCCGTCATGCCTACTACCAGAACCAATATTTTTGGCACTGCTGACAAAATCTCTGACTGCACTGACCCTGGACTGTATATGGACATTATCCCTGCCTGCTGCCTGAAAAATTATGTTCGCTGTTGCTGACCAAGTCCCTGCCTGCTGCCTGAACCAGTGCTATCCCCTGTGGACAACTGCGCTACTAAAACCACAGGTAATCTTTTGTTTACCCTTTGCTCAGCATAATGTATTTTGGGGTGTAATTCTTGGTATGTGCAAGCTATGTGTCCCTGGAACACCTGACGGTGTTCCTTGCATGTTGGATCTCTGTATGTGGCCAGGCTGTGTAAAGGTCTCACAGATGTGGTATTGCCATACTCAGAAGGAGTGGCAGAATGTATTTTGGGGTGTCATTTTTGATATGTAAATGCTATGTGTTGGAAATATTTTTCTGGGCGCATTTTCTGGGCGTTTCCATAGTCCTGGTTCTCCAGGGCCTTCAAAAGTGTAATAGGTGGTTGAGAAATGAAATGTGTCGTTTATGCTCCTAGAACGCCTGAAGGTGCTACTTCAATGTTAGGCCTCTGTATGTGGTCAGGCTGTGTAAAAGTCTCACACATGTGGTATGGTTATACTCAGGAGGAGTAGCAGAATGTATTTTGGGGTGTTATTTTTGCTATGTAAATGCTATGTGTTGGAAATATCTTATAAACAGACAGCTTTGTGTAAAAAAAATGCGTTTTCATTTTTTTCCCACATTTTCCAAAAACTTCTGGGAAAAAATGTACCATTCAAAAGACTCATTATGCCTCATAGATTATACATTGGAGTGTTAGCTTTCCAAAATGGGGTCATTTTGTGGGCGTTTCCATTGTTCTGGTGCTCTAGGGCCTTCAAAAGTGTAATAGGTAGTCAACAAGTTAGATGGGTAATGCATGCTCCTTGAACACCTGATGGTGCTCCCTGCAGTTTGGGACTCTGTATGTGGCCAGGTAGTGAAAAAGTCCCACACATGTGGTATGGTCATACTCAGGTGGAGTAGCAGAATGTATTTTGGGGTGTTATTTTTGCTATGTAAATGCTATGTGTTTGAAATATCTTATAAACATACAACTTTGTGTAAAAAAAATGCGTTTTTATTTTTTTTCCACATTTTCCAAAAACTGCTGGAAAAAAATGAACCATTAAAAAGACTCATTATGCCTCATAGATTATACGTTGGGGTGTTAGCTTTCCAAAATGGGGTCATTTTGTGGGCGTTTCCAATGTCCTGATGCTGTAGGGCCTACAAAAGTGTAATAGGTAGTCAACAAGTTAGATGGGTAATTTATGCACCTTGAACACCTGATGGTGCTCCCTGCATGTTGGGACTCTGTATGTGGCCAGGTAGTGAAAAAGTCCCACACATGTGGTATCATAATACTCAGGAGGAGTAGCAGAATGTATTTTGGGGTGTCATTTGTGGTATGCACATTCCATGTGAGAGAAATAAGCTATTACAATGACAATTTTGTGAAAAAATAAAAAATAAATAAAATCTTAATATTGCAAAGAATTGTGGGAAAAAATGACAACTTCAAAAAACTCACCATGCCTCTTACTAAAAACCCTGGAATGTCTACTTTCCGAAAAGGGGTCATTTGGGGGGCATTTGTACTTTCCTGGCTTGTTAGGGTCTCAAGAAATGAGATAGGCCTCAGTACATCAGATGTGATCATTTTTTTATGATTTGCACCATAGCTTGTAGACTCTATAAATGTCACACAGACCACATCATTTGGGTTATTTTTACCAAAGATATGTAGCAGTATAAATTGTGGCCAACATTTATGAAGAAATATTGCTAATTTGCAAAAATGTATCACAGAAACGAAGAAAAAAATGCATTTTTGTCTAAATTTTCGGTCTTTTTTCACTTATAGCGCAAAAAATAAAAACCCCAGAGGTGATCAAATACCACCAAATGAAAGCTCTATTTGTATGAAAAAAAGGCCAAAAAAATCATTTGGGTACAGTATTACATGACTGAGTAATTGTCATTCAAACTGTGAGAGCACTGAAAGCTGAAAATTGGTCTGGGCAGGAGGGGGGTTTAAGTGCCCAGTAAGCAAGTGATTAATCTGTACTTTTTTTTCATTTTAATTTTTTAAAGCACCTCAAAGACCTGCAATGGTGTAAACTAGGCTCATTGAAATACATAAACTTTTCTTGCATATGCGTTCATACGCATTGAACTGGATGTGGTGTAAACGAGTCCTTGGAGTGTGATATATGGTTGAATGAGGGATAAAGATGTAAGCCAAATATGTTGATTTTAATGGAGCTCTCATTTGCGGACAAGACTGCATGATCTGGTCAATTCCATGATTCTTTTTGCTAATATTTATTAAATATTGCCTGTATTGACAATCACAGCAGAATACATTTTCTGTCAAAGTATTACAAAAAAAACCAAAAAAAAAACACCCTTTTTTAATTGTCCGCACCCTTTGACAACTTTCCCTGCATATTGGTATATATTCCCAGAGGAAGTCTAAAGGAACTCATTCTATATATTCAGCCTTTGAAGAGAACGCAGTGTTGTTGGTGCCAGTTCCTGCTGACCTCATTACTGACACCTCGGGCTTCCAGAACAGACATCCCCCACTCCTTACCCTGTTCTCCATCTGTTCTCTTCTCCTTACACCCCTCTGCTACCTCCTTCCCCTCCAGCAGAGTCTGTTTTTCCCCAGTTTTCAATCTGCCTGAGTCTACTATTTTGCAGTCTATCCCTTTGTCATTGCATCATTCTTCGGCCTCTCAGTGGAAAGCAGTTTCCTGCTCGGGTCAGTGAAATTTCTGGCAGGCAGCAACCCTAAATTTCAATCTACCCTCGAACCTTAATTCTATTTATTTATTTACTTGTTAAAAAAAAAGGGGGGAAACAAGAGAAGCACAAAATCAAGAGGGGGTGGAGGCATGCGAAGACTGCGGTCAAGCCAGCCGTGGTTTCTAAATACACGGTCAAGCCAGCCGTCAAAAAAAAAAGGCTGTGCGCCTATTACAATCATTACGGTAATTGCAGTAACATCACACTGCTCTATGACTCGCTCTCTTTACTAAACATAAACGGCTGCAATAGCCGGGGAATCAGATGGGAGCTGGAGAAGCTGCAAATGTCAAGAAGACGAATCTATCTATCTATTCTATCCCAATATCTCATTAAAACATATTATTTTAGTATTAATCACAGCAATGCATGTCTGTGATCCAAAGGCAATAGAAAACAGAGGTATCCAGGCAGAGCGCTCGAGTTGCCCATATCTGTCTCTCTGTCTCTCTCTGTCTCTCTCTGTCTCTCTCTCTCTCTCTCTCTCTCTCTCTCTCTCTCTCTCTCTCTCTCTCTCTCTCTCTCTCTCTCTCTCTCTCTCTCTCTCTCTCTCTCTCTCTCTCTCTCTCTCTCTCTCATTCTTTATGTATCTTTCTTTCTCTCACTCTCTTTCTTTTTCTTTCTTTCTTTCTCACTCTCTCTCTCTTTCATTCTTTATTTTTTTTTTATTTATCTTTTTCTTTCTCTCTTTCTTTTTTTTCTCTCTATCACTCTATCTTTAATTTTTTAATGTAATTATCTCTCTTTTTATCGTCATTCTTTTTTGAACTCACATTGTCTGTGACTAACGTTTATTTTTTCTTTATAGGTCACATCTCAATACATCGTTTTATGAAAAGGTTTACAGCACAAGCATTTCTTTCTTTCTTTCTTTCTTTCTTTCTTTCTTTCTTTCTTTCTTTCTTTCTTTCTTTCTTTCTTTCTTTCTTTCTTTCTTTCTTTCTTTCTTTCTTTCTTTTCTTTCTTTTTATGAAAAAGTTTACAGCACAAGCATTTATTTATTTATTTATCTCTCTCTCTCTCTCTCTCTCTCTCTCTCTCTCTCTCTCTCTCTCTCTCTCTCTCTCTCTCTCATTCTTTCTTTCTCTTTCTCTCTCACTCCTCAATCTTTATTTATTTATCTTTTTATCACTCTCTCATTCTTTATTTATCTCTCTCTCTCTCTCTCTCTCTCTCTCTCTCTCTCTCTCTCTCTCTCTCTCTCTCTCTCCTCTCTCTCTCTCTCTCTCTCTTTCATTATTTATTAATTTATTTATCTCTTAAAACTCACATTGTCTTTGACTAATGTTTTTTTCTTTATAGGTCACATTTTGATACATTGTTTAATGTAAATGTTTACAGCACAAGCAAACAAAATAAAGTATCTTTCTAAATACATTTACTGCATATGTTTTTTTTGTTCTCTTGTATTGTCCCATATAGTATACACACCCCATGTGATATAGGACATTTTCGACTCCAGAGGCCCTTAAAGATTTCATTTGAAATAAGTAGAAAAAAAAAATAATGGTCAGTTCTAGTACAGGACGTCCCATAGCCTATTCACACCTCATTTGAATCCATTTTACTGTAGCATTTTGAAGATATGTCACGTTACTCGACTTTGGAGGCCTATAACAACCTCATTTCTAATAAGTAGAAAAAAAGAATGGTCAGTTCTAGTACAGGACATCTCATACCTTATGCACACCTCATTTCAAACCATTTTACTGTAGCATTTTCGAGATATGTCACATTACTTGACTTTGGAGGTGTATAATTAACTAATTTCCAATAAGTAGAAAAAAAGAATGGTCAGTTCTAATACAGGACATCCCATAGTCTATGCACACCTCATTTGAAACCATTTTACTGTAGCATTTTGGAGATATGTCACATTACTCTCTCTCATTATTTATTTATTTATCTCTCTTTTTCTTTTCTATCTTTAACTTTTTTTAAAACTCACATTGTCTTTGACTGATGTTTTTTTTCTTTATAGGTCACATTTCGACACATTGTTTAATGTAAATGTTTAAAGCAGACAAAATAAAGTATCTTTCTAAATACATTTACTGCATATGTTTTTTTGT
The DNA here is from genome assembly GCA_037952925.1 of Lithobates clamitans. Taxonomy (NCBI): domain Eukaryota; kingdom Metazoa; phylum Chordata; class Amphibia; order Anura; family Ranidae; genus Lithobates; species Lithobates clamitans. The sequence goes on from JBBGZY010001879.1 coordinate 2,117,201, forward strand.
TCTCTTGTATTGTCCCATATAGTATACACACCCCATGTGATATAGGACATTTTCGACTCCAGAGGCCCTTAAAGATCTTATTTGAAATAAGTAGAAAAAAAGAATGGTCAGTTCCAATAAAGGACATCCCATAGTCTATGCCAGTGTTTCTCAACTCCAGTCCTCAAGGCGCACCAACAGGTCATGTTTTCAGGATTTCCCTCAGATGAAACTGCTGTGGTAATTACTAAGGCAGTGAAACTGATCAAATCACCTGTGCAAAGTAGTGGAAATCCTGAAAACATGACCTGTTGGTGCGCCTTGAGGACTGGAGTTGAGAAACACTGGTCTATGCACACCTCATTTGAAACCATTTTAATGTAGCATTTTGGAGATATGTCACATTATTCAACTTTGGAGGCCTATAAAAACCTTATTTCTAATAAGTAGAAAAAAAGAATGGTCAGTTCTAATACAGGACGTCCCATACCCTATTCACACCTCATTTGAAACCGTTTTACTGTAGCATTTTGGAGATATGTCACATTATTCAACTTTGGAGGCCTATAAAAACCTAATTTCTAATAGGTAGAAAAAAATAATGGTTAGTTCTAGTACAGGACATCCAATACACTATGCACACCTCATTTGAAACCATTTTACTGTAGCATTTTGGAGATATGTCACGTTACTCGACTTTGGAGGCCTATAAAAACCTCATTTCTAATAAGTAGAAAAAAAGAATGGTCAGTTCTAATACAGGTTGTCCCATAGCCTATTCACACCTCATTTGAAACCATTTTACTGTAGCATTTTCGAGATATGTCACGTTACTCGACTTTGGAGGCCTATAACGACCTCATTTGTAATAAGTAGAAAAAAAGAATGGTCAGTTCTAATACAGGACGTCCCATAGCCTATGCACACCTCATTTGAAACCATTTTACTGTAGCATTTTGGAGATATGTCACATTATTCAACTTTGGAGGCCTATAACGTTCTCATTTGTAATAAGTAGAAAAAAAGAATGGTTAGTTCTAATACAGGACGTCCCATACCCTATTCACACCTCATTTGAAACCATTTTACTGTAGCATTTTCGAGATATGTCACGTTACTCGACTTTGGAGGCCTATAACGACCTCATTTCTAATAAGTAGAAAAAAAGAATGGTCAGTTCTAATAGAGGACATCCCATAGTCTATGCACACCTCATTTGAAACCATTTTACTGTAGCATTTTGGAGATATGTCACATTATTCAACTTTGGAGGCCTATAAAAACCTCATTTCTAATAAGTAGACAAAAATAATGGTTAGTTCTTGTACAGGAGGTCCCATACCCTATTCACACCTCATTTGAAACCATTTTACTGTAGCATTTTCGAGATATGTCACATTACTCGACTTTGGAGGCCTATAACGACCTCATTTCTAATAAGTAGAAAAAAAAGAATGGTCAGTTCTAATACAGGACGTCCCATACCCTATGCACACCTCATTTGAAACCATTTTACTGTAGCATTTTGGAGATATGTCACATTATTCAACTTTGGAGGCCTATAAAAACCTCATTTCTAATAAGTAGAAGAAAAGAATGGTTAGTTCTAGTACAGGATGCCCCATACCCTATTCACACCTCATTTGAAACCATTTTACTGTAGCATTTTCGAGATATGTCACGTTACTCGACTTTGGAGGCCTATAACGACCTCATTTCTAATAAGTAGAAAAAAAGAATGGTCAGTTCTAATACAGGACATCCCATACCCTATGCATACCTCATTTGAAACCATTTTACTGTAGCATTTTGGAGATATGTCACATTATTCAACTTTGGAGGCCTATAAAAACCTCATTTCTAATAAGTAGAAAAAAAGAATGATTAGTTCTAGTACAGGACGTCCCATAGCCTATGCACACCTCATTTGAAACCATTTTACTGTAGCATTTTCGAGATATGTCACGTTACTCGACTTTGGAGGCCTATAACGACCTCATTTGTAATAAGTAGAAAAAAAGAATGGTCAGTTCTAATACAGGACGTCCCATAGCCTATGCACACCTGATTTGAAACCATTTTACTGTAGCATTTTGGAGATATGTCACATTATTCAACTTTGGAGGCCTATAACGTTCTCATTTGTAATAAGTAGAAAAAAAGAATGGTCAGTTCTAATAGAGGACATCCCATAGTCTATGCACACCTCATTTGAAACCATTTTACTGTAGCATTTTGGAGATATGTCACATTATTCAACTTTGGAGGCCTATAAAAACCTCATTTCTAATAAGTAGAAGAAAAGAATGGTTAGTTCTAGTACAGGATGCCCCATACCCTATTCACACCTCATTTGAAACCATTTTACTGTAGCATTTTCGAGATATGTCACGTTACTCGACTTTGGAGGCCTATAACGACCTCATTTCTAATAAGTAGAAAAAAAGAATGGTCAGTTCTAATACAGGACATCCCATACCCTATGCACACCTCATTTGAAAACATTTTACTGTAGCATTTTGGAGATATGTCACATTATTCAACTTTGGAGGCCTATAACGACCTCATTTCTAATAAGTAGAAAAAAAGAATGGTCAGTTCTAGTACAGGACATCCCATACACTATGCACAACTCATTTGAAACCATTTTACTGTAGCATTTTGGAGATATGTCACGTTACTCGACTTTGGAGGCCTATAACGACCTCATTTCTAATAAGTAGAAAAAAAAGAATGGTCAGTTCTAATACAGGACGTCCCATACCCTATGCACACCTCATTTGAAACCATTTTACTGTAGCATTTTGGAGATATGTCACATTATTCAACTTTGGAGGCCTATAACGTTCTCATTTGTAATAAGTAGAAAAAAAGAATGGTCAGTTCTAATACAGGACGTCCCATACCCTATTCACACCTCATTTGAAACCGTTTTACTGTAGCATTTTGGAGATATGTCACATTATTCAACTTTGGAGGCCTATAAAAACCTCATTTCTAATAAGTAGAAGAAAAGAATGGTTAGTTCTAGTACAGGATGCCCCATACCCTATTCACACCTCATTTGAAACCATTTTACTGTAGCATTTTCGAGATATATCACGTTACTCGACTTTGGAGGCCTATAACGACCTCATTTCTAATAAGTAGAAAAAAAGAATGGTCAGTTCTAATACAGGACATCCCATACCCTATGCACACCTCATTTGAAAACATTTTACTGTAGCATTTTGGAGATATGTCACATTATTCAACTTTGGAGGCCTATAAAGTCCTAATTTCTAATGAGTGGAAAAAAAGAATGGTCATGTTCTATTCAAGACGGCACCATACATTATACACACCTCATATGACACTATTTTACACCAGCATTTTTGAACATATTTCGCATTAATTGACTTCAGAGGTGTATAAAGACCTATGTGTGTGTGTGTGTCTTTCATTACATCTCTATACAAAGTTTGGTAAAAATCATAAAACCTAAAAATTGTATGGTGAATGAATTTTTATTATTTTTTTTTTATTTTGATTCGATTTTACAGAGTCCTGGTGTCTATACAGAATACATTCTCTAGACAATGTAATGACATTTAATACATTCAAAAATATTTTTTCTGGTTATAAGCAGGATAGTTTTTAATAATTACATATTTTAGTTTACATGCTAACACTGTAGCATTTTTACTTATTTTTCATTTACATATTTTTTTCAGAGTATTTGTGATATTTTTTTTTTTTTATAGTTTAAAACACAAATTTTGAAAGTATTGTAAAGTAATAGGTAAAAACACTTATACAGTTCATACAGTTTTGAAAATTTGATGAAATGCAGCATCATCTAACATTGCATTCTCTTTGGCTCTTCTGATGCATGATCAACTCATGATCGCACTTGCAAGGCGGGGCCGTTCAGTCTATCCTCTAAAATGTGCACTGTGTCCTGATTGGCCGAATCACTGCATGATCACCGCATGAAAATGAAATGGGTGGATCACAGCATAAAAACGAAACGGGTGCTTTTACAAAATTTTGATTTGAATAATAGTAATGATAACATTTATTAGTATAGTATTACTTACTTTAAAGTTACAGATTTTTTCAACTTCAATTTAAAATGTTTAATAGTTAATAGTTGAATATATATTTTTGGAAATAATGTAGGTGAATTTAGGTGACGTGGGTGTGCCGCCCAATGGGAATTTATATATGTATATTGTTTCCCTAACCATTTGCTATGAACGTTTATGTTTCGTTCACATGCTGCCATCTAGTGACCTTTTGTCGTATGTATTTGTATTTTCTATGTTCCTTTCTCTGATTTATGACACACTTCCTTTGTATGTGTTCTGTCCACCAGACTTCTATTCTGATTACTTCTATCTTGTTGTTAAAATAACATGTGAAGTTTGCAATTTACATAAGACAATCATATACGGAGTGCAGGCATAATCTAGCGTCCTTTTTGGTATTGCTTCAGTTCTGTTTATTTGATTCACTGTATGTGTAGTTAAGGAAGTTGTTAGTAAGCAGGGAATTCTGGGTAGAATCTTCACAGGAAGTGAAGCAGCCACCATTCTTTGAGGAAGACACTGCAGGAAGCAAGACATGTGTTGCTCAATCTAGCACCATCATCCCTTAGAGAACTTAAAAAGTAAGTTTTTATTATCTCATCCTGTATTGTAGATCATTGTTTATGTAATGTATGCTGTATGTATGCAATATTGTACCGATTGAGGTCCATTTCTGTTAATTTTGTAGTTTCACCTGGCTTGTTCTAATAAAACTGAGATTAAAGAAATGTGGCATCTGAAGTTTATGGGACAAGAAGGTTTAGCTATATGTCCTTGAGACAGAACAGTATTTAATGCTCTACTCATTTTCCTGTGATTGTACTTCCTGTGTAATGGAGACAGCTACAGGCCACATGTAGCAGGGCACATGTATTCTGCATAATAAGCTACAGACAATATCATCTTTTAACCGCATAAATACCACAACCTAATCATCTGTTGTATCCTGTCATCTGCTATAACCTGATGTTCAGAATTAAAGCACTTCTGTGGATGGAATCAGTATTTGGTGAGTTCAAGCTATCTGATGAGGATTGTCCTCAGTAATTATATCTGCTTTTACAGGCCAGGCATTGAGGTCTCACAAGGGATACATCGCTTAACAACGATCAGAGTCAGAATAGTGAGTGCATTGTATTAGATTCCCATCTTTTAGTCTTTAAAATAGCATCATGAGGCGACAGAAAGAGCGGTAAGTTGGTAACCTTCATTAACTGTAGCTTTTCTTCATTAACTATTGTTTTAATGTTGCCATGTTATTTACAAAATAATATTTCATTATTTTACATTTCAGAAGATACTGTTTTAAACATTTTGGGAAGGTACGTAGCATTTTTATCAAAGGCTATTTGGTAGTTATACTACGATTTGACATCTGAATTGGCAATAAATAATTTTTTATTTAAAAAAAATAATGGAATTAAAACATTTTTCTTTTACTTTTCTCTACACAGAGTCGTAAAATTACGCTCACTTTGCAAGACATACAGAAGGTTATACACGGCTGTGCTACGGAAGAAAGTGCGTATAATTCTGATGGCACCTGGGCAACAATTTGCACGTCTTTACAGGTTCCAAATTCACTATCTAACAGGATACGACTAAGAAACATTTTTTTTGCACACTTGAAGGTAATATTGTGACCAAAATATTTATGATAAAGTAATTTATTAACAATAACAAAATTGTTGTAAATAAAAATTGTTACAAATAAAAAATTAAATAATTGTTTGTCTTTGGTAGAACTTGTCTCAATTGTTCATTGTATGAGGAGCCTCCTGAAGGCAGTGCTGAGGGGAAAGATGTGTTGGAGGCAGAATCTCAGAGCCCCAAGGTTGTTGTTTTAATGCAGTGTTATCAGGGCTGGTGGAAGGATTTTTGACACCCTAGGCAAAACCTAATTTTGCCGCCTCACCTTGGCTCTGCCTTAGACTCCACCCTTTTGCCCTGCCCTTGGAACACATGTGACCTACCTGACCATTACACTGACCTACTTGACACAAACAGTGGCCCACCTACCTGACACATACACTGACCCACCTACCTGACACATACACTGACCCACCTACCTGACACATACACTGACCTTCCTGACACATAGACTGACCTACCTGACACACTGACCTACCTACCTGACACATACACTGATTGACCTACCTTCCTGACACATTCACTGACCTACCTACCTGACACATACACTGATTGACCTACCTTCCTGACACATACACGGACCTACCTACCTGACACATACACTGACCCATCTACCTGACACATACACTGACCCACCTACCTGAAACACTGACCTGCCTACCTGACACATACACTGACCTACCTACCTGACACATATACTGACCCACCTACCTGACACATACACTGACCTACCTACCACATACACTGACCTTCCTGACACATACACTGACCCACCTACCTGACACATACACTGATTTACCTACCTTCCTAACACATACACTGACCTACCTGACACATACACTGACTGACCTACCTTCCTGACACATACACTGACCTACCTACCTGACACTTACACTGATTGACCTACCTTCCTGACACATACACGGACCTACCTACCTGACACATACACTGACCCATCTACCTGACACATACACTGACCCACCTACCTGAAACACTGACCTGCCTACCTGACACATACACTGACCTACCTACCTGACACATATACTGACCCACCTACCTGACACATACACTGACCTACCTACCACATACACTGACCTTCCTGACACATACACTGACTGACCTACCTACCTGACACATACACTGATCCACCTACCTGACACATACACTGACCTTCCTGACACATACACTGACCTAGCTGACACACTGACCTACCTACCTGACACATACACTGATTGACCTACCTTCCTAACACATACACTGACCTACCTACCACATACACTGACCTTCCTGACACATACACTGACCCACCTACCTGACACATACACTGATTTACCTACCTTCCTAACACATACACTGACCTACCTAACTGACACATACACTGACTGACCTACCTTCCTGACACATACACTGACCTACCTACCTGACACATACACTGATTGACCTACCTTCCTGACACATACACGGACCTACCTACCTGACACATACACTGACCCATCTACCTGACACATACACTGACCCACCTACCTGAAACACTGACCTGCCTACTTGACACATACACTGACCTACCTACCTGACACATATACTGACCCACCTACCTGACACATACACTGACCTACCTACCACATACACTGACCTTCCTGACACATACACTGACCCACCTACCTGACACATACACTGATTTACCTACCTTCCTAACACATACACTGACCCACCTACCTAACACATACAGTGACCCACCTACCTGACACATACACTGACCCACCTACCTGACACATACACTGACCTACCTGACACATACACTGACCTACCTGACACATACACTGACCTTCCTGACACATACACTGACCTTCCTGACACATACACTGACCCACGTACCTGACACATACACTGACCTACCTGACACATACACTGACCTTCCTGACACATACACTGACCCACCTACCTGACACATACACTGACCTACCTACCTGACACATATACTGACCCACCTACCTGACACATACACTGACCTACCTGACACATACACTGACCTACCTACCTGACACATATACTGACCCACCTACCTGAAACATACACTGACCGACCTGACACATACACTGACCTATAGGAGTTACAACATCTTAATATTACACCTATGAATGTGGAACATTGAATACTCTTATAAACTTATATAGGACAGTCAATGAGGAGCATTTTTGTTTGGTTCAACATATGCTTTATGCATGAACTATATACATTGGTATTTTTTACCTCTGGCATTCTGCTCTGTATAGACTACAGGTGTATTTGCAGGATCACATCCTGGCTGTTCGCATTCAAGTACTGAGCACTTGTATTATGTTTATATCACCAGTTTTGATGCAAATAGTATATATGTCTCATATTGCACTATATGTACACTAATCCTTGAGGGATCTCTAGGGTTTTTGTAAATTTTTGTAGCGCGGCATTTTTTACTTTTTAGCATAGGAGCCCTGTCACTGCCAGCGCCGCCATCCAGCCGCTCCATTGTGTCCCGGCTGGTCGGGAAGTCAGCTAACAGACACTGCACCTCTCAATGCTCCCATCTCCACCAAGCCCCACCCCTTCGCTGCACTTACACAGACACACAGCGCCGCACCAGAGGCACAGGCTGGAGTCCCAGAGCGGCGCTGTGTGAGGAGATGTGACAGCGAGCACTCAGCGGGACACATCGATCGGAGGATTATCGTTACGCACCGGATATGTTCCCTGGGACAGCCAGCCCGGCACCGAGCCCACACATGCCTGGAGCTTCACAGGGACAGAGGCCCGTGGCGGCGCCCTAGGCGGCTGCCTAGTGGCAGCACCGGCCCTGAGTGTTATATTATATTATACTATATAAATTCTAATTAAAAGTTTTATGTGCATGTCGGGTGTTGTGCCCTAATAATTTTAGGTTTTTTTTGTGTTTCCTCTGTATATCTAAGCCTTCTACCCTTGGCAGTCCTTTCATAACTCTGTAAAGCAACAGATAATTGTCCCTATGTTGTTCCCAATTGTTTCTTTTTTGGTTTGAATATTTTTATAATATTAGGTTTTTTTTTTTCAGACATCAAAATTTTAGCATTTTGATGTCTGAAACTGAAGAACACAAAATGACATTGCAATTCCTTTAACATTGTTCGATCGCACAGTGTTGTGTTCCAACAACAATGTTTAATCATTTTCTTTTTACTGTGCATCTAAGTGTTCTCCTCTGGGAAGTCCTGATGCTGCACTTGACACCAACATCGAGTATGAGGACAAGGATCTGGCGGAGGTTGAGTCTTCTTCATCCAAGGTAAAGCCTTTGTTTAACGTAGCTTTTTGATGTCTGAGACTGAAGAACACAATGTGACATTGCAATTCCTTTAACATTGTTCGATCGCAAAGTGTTGTGGTCCAACAACAATGTTTAATCATTTCTTTCCACTGTGCATCTAAGTGTTCTCCTCTGGGAAGTCCTGATGCTGCACTTGACACCGACATTGAGTATGAGGCCAAGGATCTGGCGGAGGTTGAGTCTTCTTCATTCAAGGTAAAGCCTTTGTTCAATGTAGCATTTTGATGTCTGAGACTGAAGAAAACAATATGACATTGCAATTCCTTTAAAGGATTAGTTCACCTCAAAATTAAAATTTCCTGATAATTTACTCACCCCAATGCCATCCAGGATATACATGTCTTTCTTTCCTCCGAGGAAGAGAAATTACGTTTTTCTTGTTGAATATTTTTATTGAGTTTAACAATAAAGACAAAATATATTCAAATCGAAATTACGTTTTTGTGGTAAAACATTTCTGAATGTTTCTCCACAGAATGGACTTCAATGGTTACCATCATTTTGCATTCAGAAGCGATGCAGTTTCAAATGTCTTTAAAGAGCTTCAACGATCCCAGCTGAGGATTAGGGGCTCATCTAGCGAAACAATTGATCATTTTCTAAAAATATAAAAAAATTATATACTTTATAAGTGCAATTATTCGTCTTGAGCCAGTATAGAAAGCGCAGGAAACTACGTCATCACTGAAAGGTCACGCTCGATGGCGCCTGCACTGGCGGAAGTACTGCCCCACTGTTTACAAATGGTACTTCCATATATGGGCACTTCCGCCAGGAATTCGAGCATGACCTCCTTTCAGTGATGACGTAGTTCCTGGTGCTTGGTATAAAAATAATTGCGCTTATAAAGTATATAATTTTTTTTTTTTTTTAAATGAGGGATCGTTTCGCTAGATAAACCCCTAAACCTCAGCTGGGATCATTAAAGCTCTTCAAAGACATTTGAAACTGCATCAATTCTGACTGCAAAATGATGGTAACCATTGAAGTCTATTCTGTGTATAAACATCCAGAAATGTTTTCCAACAAAAACGTAATTTCTCTTCCACTGAGGAAAGAAAGACATGGATATCTTGGATGGCATTGGGGTGAGTAAATTATTTGGAAATATTAATTTTGAGGTGAACTAATCATTTAACATTGTTCAATCGCACACTGTTGTGGTCTAACAACAATGTTTACTCATTTTCCTTCCACTCTGCATCTAAGTGTTCTCCTCTGCGAAGTCCTGATGCTGCACTTGACACTGACATTGAGTATGAGGCCAAGGATCTGGCGGAGGTTGAATCTTCTTCATACAAGGTAAAGCCTTTGTTCAACGTAGCATTTTGATGTCTGAGACTGAAGAACATAATATGACATTGCGATTCTTTTAAAATTGTTACATCGCGCACTGTTGTGGTTCAACAACAATGTTTACACATTTTCTTTCCACTGTGCATCTAAGTGTTCTCCTCTGGGAAGTCCTGATACTGCACTTGACACCAACATCGAGTATGAGGCCAAGGATCTGGCGGAGGTTGAGTCTTATTCATCCAAGGTAAAGCCTTTTTTAAGCAAATCATCAACTTTGATATGCAGGGAGCGTTCAACTGGTGTTTACGAATGTTGTCATTTGTGTGATCATTTAAAGCTTAAGCTTTGAACCATACAGAAATATACTCTGGCCAGTCAAGTACTATCTAGCGTCAACACATTACAAAATACGCTTTGTAAGAATGGACCATTTATTTAACTGTTATTATGCTTTTCCACAGTTATGAACATCAGAAATCTTATAAAAGGTAATTTCACTGATGTTGAGGGAATCGGGGAGCCTGGGTATGTGTCGATACCACAGATTGACGATACATTCGCTAACTATCTCGTGTCCGGGCGGGTATCGACACTGAGGGCTCTAACCCTGCCACCCAGAGCGCTAAAGACAATAGCCTTTCTGAATAGCAGAGAAAACATGGCAGTGGGTTAGGCTGGTGTTGCTCTCCACACGATGGCGGTGTTGTCTGCTTACTAGGCTGACCCGCTGGGGGATCTCAAACCGGGGGCGGGGATGTTCCCTGAGGCGGTCACTGAGCTGCGCCTGCCTTTCTGGGCCACAAAAGAGACTGTTGCCGCGATCGGTCGATCAATGGCGGCGATGGTGGCCACGGAGAGGCATCTGTGGCTTAACATAGCTGATATCGGGGAGAAAGAATAATCTTTTCTCCTCGATTCACCAGTTTCGCCATCTAGACTTTTCGCACCTCCGTGGAGGCGGTGGTTGGAAAGTTTAAGGAGGCAAAGGCGTGCTCAGCTGCATTCAAAACATGCATACCGCTGAGATCCGAGTCCAAGCTCAGGCAGGCGGGAGGACCTGGTCCCTCTCGGTCCGAGGACCGTAGACAGGACCAGAGGTCCAGTATCGCCTCTCCTGGGCCCACTCCATGGAGGAGTAAGACACAGAGAAGGTGAGCCTCCGAACAGAGTTAGCATGTAATGGGGCCTCTAGAGCTGGCTCCATTCAGCCCGTTGAGCTAAATCGCTCAAACGTTGGGTTGAAGTCGGTTGGCTTGCAATTCAAGCCCCCCCCCCCGCTCCCCTAGGCTGGGCGCAGGACAAATCCTTGTCACCCTTTGGAGCCACTTGCAGGCCCACTCCCTGTCTAAATTTTCAGGAGCATATGGTTGTTACTCTGGGTAGTTTTGAGTACTCCATTTTCAGCTCTGTATTTATCTACCTCACACCACGATGGCTCCGGTCGAGCGGGGAGTTCTAAACTACATTTCATTCCGGTTTTTATACTCCGCTCCGCTCCCTTGAAGCCAGAGCATTGGCATGAGCTGATGCCCATGCATGTACTAGGTAGGCCCTTAAAATGGGGCATCCACTAGGCAGAGTGGCGTATGTTGTACTCCCCTGCTATAAGGGTATTGCTTTCTTGCTGAGTACACTGCCTTTGGCAATGTGATAAGATACCAGGATGCTGTAAGCACTGTAGTAATAGTTTTCTGCCACGAAGGCTGCATGGTTAGGTAGTAGGCCCAAGCTGGCCTCCTTGACTGGGTAGCCCCCAATAGGGATACTAGGCCAGCTCACCTTTGGTGGTTGGCCCTCTTAGTTTGGGCAGTATGCTCACTGATGGGTAGTAGGCCTTAACAGGCCTCCTCGAAGGTGGGTCCCAACATTGTGGAACATACACTAGGACAAAACTATAGAACAGTTTTTTAATTAGTAAGCTTCCAGCAGTGTTCGTTAAAGTAGCAGAATTGACTCACTATCAGCTAGTAGGCCCTACCAGGCCTCCCTGTTAGGTGTTTCTCCAATCCCCAGCAGAAGTCATCATATAGCCCAGTCTGGCGGGCCTTAGCAGGTCGCCTTTGGACTGTAAGATGCCCAGATCTAGGGCTCTCAGCATCCAGCTGTTAATCTTTTTTCAAGTAGTAGGCCTCTTCAGCCCTCCCTGAAGGTGGGCTTCCACATTTTGTGGTGGTCAGGTAGTAGGCCTCACTAGGCCTCCTTGAGAGTGAATTCCCACATACTGTGGGTACTAGGTGGCAGGCCTCCCTGAAGTTGAAATCCCACGTTTTGAAGGCAAAGCCTCAAACACAGTCAACTGGACTGCCAGTTTGGCTCGCTATCAGCTAGTAGGCCTATACAGGCCTCCCTGAAAGGTGAGCTCCCAAACATTATGGATGTCAGGTGGAGGACCTTTCCAGGTCTCCCTGAAGTTGAGCTCCCACATCATGTGGTCATCAAGTAGTAGGCCTCACTAGGCCTCCCTGAATTTGAGCTCCCACATGTCTATGCTGTCAGATAGTAGGCCTCATGAGGCTTCTCTGAAGGAGAGCTCCGTCTCTGAGATCCAGGCCGAGTGGTTCACTGCCAGCTTTGCAGTCCCTCGGGTTGTATACCTTACCTAAAGGCAAGTGTCCAGAGGCTCTGTCTTCGGACAGAAAGGAAGTGGCTGTGAGACTATGTGTCTTGTGTAGTGACACCAGGTCAGGCCTGCCTAGTGGCATTTCAGGTGGCATGTTCCCCTGAATAGTAAGGTAGTGGTCCAATAGTCAATAGTTCCCTAGCCACATTCCATAGTAGGGACCACTTCTAAGATTGAAGTTGTGGTCCTAGGCCCTTGAGCAGGCCCAGGTAGACCTTCCATTAAACTGTTTATGGATGTTTTCAGTGATATCATGTAGCTTAGGCTATGACCATAGGGAGTGCTGTCACTGGCAGCCAAGTGTGACCTGAGGGTGAGTGGTTCTAGCGTTCATTTGAATTGCTGGTTCTGACAGTTGTCACTGCCATTGGGCATTCACTCCCCTTAGCATGGTGGCGTGGGTATATCGTTTCCCAACGCGTCATATGACATAGTGTCGAAGTTCCCTTCGAAATAGAAAGTCTCAGGTTACGACTGTAACCTATGTTCCCTTAGAACAGGGAATGAGACACTACGTCTCCCTGCCATGCCTCGGGCCTGCCTACCAAACAGTCCTTTCAGATGAAAGGATATTGTTATGTTTGGAAGGCGCCCTTATATACATTCAGGTCACGCGTTAATCATTCACACAGATGATTCATGGGCTGTCGCCGGTCAACATGATTGCCGTGAGTTGATATTTGATTTCAGACACCTGTTACGCCTGAGACGTTCCCCAAAGCGTCATATGATGTAGTGTCTCATTCCCTGTTCTCAGAGAAACATAGGTTACAGTCGTAACCTGAGACGTTCTTTAACCAGTTGCTGCCCGCCCACCATCATATGACGGCGAGGCGGTGCAGCTCTTGTTCTGGCCTGCCGTCATATGACGGCGGCACAGAACGGCCGCTCTCGTGCGCCCGCGGGGGCGCGCACCGTGGCGATCGTGCCCGCACCGTGTTGCTAGGACACGGTGCGACACCGATCTGTGTAAAGAGCCGCGTCCGCGGCTCTTTGACCATGTGATCGGCTGTGTCCAATCACAGCCGGTCACATGTAAACACGGAGATGCCGGTAATCGGCTCTCCTCGCCTCACACTGACAGAGTGCGAGGAGAGCTGATCAGCGGCATCTCCTCACAGGGGGACAGCTAGGGAAGTAATCAGGGTACTGATCATCAGTGCCCTGATTACAATATATAAATAAAGTGCCATAAATAAATAAAATACCATGCCCACCAATGGCAGCATACAGTGCCCACCAATGCCAGTGATCAGAGCCCACCAGTGGCAGTAATAAGTGCCCACAGGTGCCACAAATCAGTGCCCATTAGCCATGCCAGTCAGTGCTGGCAATTAGTGCCGCCTATCAGTGCTGCCCATCATTGCCCATCACTGCTGTCCATCAATGCCCAGTGTCGCCCATCAGTGCCACCCATCAATGCCCATCAGTACCGCCTATCCATGCCGCCTATCCGTGCCCACCAGTTCCGCCTCTCAGTGCCCGCCACTGCCGCCTATCAGTGCCCACCAGTGCCACCTATTAGTGCCCATCATTGTCACCTAACAGTGCCCATCAGTGCTGCCTATCAGTGCTCATCAATGCCACATATCAGTGCAACTTATGAGTGACCATAAGTATGGCATATTAGTGCCTCCTCATCAGTGCCACCTCATCAGTGCCCATAAGTGCCGCCTCATCAGTGCCACCTCATAAATGCCCGCCAGTTCAGCCTATCAGTGCCGCCTCATCAGCGCACATCAGTGAAGGCAAAAAATTACTTTGTTACAAAATTTACTGACAGAAAAAAATTCCAATATTTTTTTTTTTAAATTTTTGGTCTTTTTTTTTGGTAAAAAATAAAAAACCCAGCAGTGATTACATACCAGCAAAAGAAAGCTCTATTTGTGTGAAGAAAATGATAAAAAATATTGTTTGGGTACAGTGTAGTATGACCGTGCAATTGTCATTCAAAGTGCGACAGCTCTGAAAGCTGAAAAATGGCTTGGGCAGGAAGGTGTTAGTGCCTGGTAGGCAAGTGGTTAAACAACATAAAATACTATAAAAAATGTTTTATCTCTCATAATGACACAATTCCATGTAATAACAGTAAAACCACATAACAGAAATCATTACCAAATATATTTATTGAAAGTATGAAGTGCTTTTTTTGTAACTGTAAACAAACAAAAATGTGATTTAATGATGTTTATTTACCAAAATAAGTTACAATTTTAACCATGTTCTGCATCACTATGAAGTTCCTTCGTTTGTAGGACTTTTAGGAAAACAGTATTTACACTGAACTACATTTAATATATTTAACAACTTTTTTTTCTTTCATTTAGCTCACTGAGAGACAGGATTCTACCCAAGCATCAGAAACATCTTCTGAAAATAGTGGCCCAGATAGCCTCTTTTTTCGGCATAAGCTGCCAACAGGCCCATGTTTTTTTTTTATGGACACCAAGGAGTGGAGCGACCTGAGAAAACGACAGGTTGGACACCAGTTTAAAGAACTGCATTGGACAAATATAATGTCAAAAGGAATACAATCTGTACATCCATACTGCAGCATTGCTTTTAAAAGGCACACTGTGAAAAATAAAATGTCCAAAAGAAAAGGACCTTTATTTAATTGCCTGGGATACTGCACATTTTCAGATTGCCCAGTTTGTGTAGAGGTCACTGTGAGGGATGAGAGTACCCTGAAGGCCTGGGTGACTTTTCAGGGAGAGGAGGTCTGTCATAGTATGGAAGAACTTAAAAGAAGATATGTACGGGCTGATAACAAAGACATTTTTGGAAAAATACTTGAATCAGTGCTTCCAAGGGCCTTACATTTGCAGTGTATGGACAAAATCCAACCTAAAGTCTTTGAATCAGGATGCAGAGACCAGGCACCTACAGCTTCAGTCCTCAAAAACATATCCTACATGACACGAAAGAAATGCAGAAGGCATGACAATGAAATACTAAGTCTTCTCAAAATGGTGGAGGAAAAAACGGATCAAGACAATGAAGTTCTCCAAAAGGTGCTCTTGCACCCCAAAGGAGTCATGTTGTGGTCCAAAAACACAATCAGGCTGTTCCATCAACGATGCAGGGATGATATTGTGTATATTGATGCCACAGGTAGCATTGTGCAAAAAGCGCAAGGGAAATCAGCACCTTTTTATGTGTATGAGTTGGTGGTGAGGCATCCTATTAAAGGATCCTCCCCTATCCCTGTTGCAACATATGTCACCTGCCAACACACCACTGCATCAGTGTTATTTTTTATGGAGTCTTTTCAAACAGATTACTACAAGTTGTTTGGAAGGAAATCTGTGAGGAGACCTGTGATGATTATGTGTGATGGGTCCCTTGTTCTGATGCAAGCTGTTGCCTACACTTTTTGTAAACATTCTTTGGAGAGCTTGCTCAGTGTGTACTATGACATTGTCACTGGACAGTTGAAAGAGGTCATGAATATGCCAATTCTTCATCGGTGCCTAAGCCACATCATGAAGAATGCCAAAGTGTTCTGCAGAAAACAGTAAGTTGATTATATATTGTGTTGTCATACATGGTTAGTCACATAAAATAATTAATTAACTTTGGAATAAACAATGGAGTGGACATGGTAATTGTTTACAATGGAATGATTCTTTAAAAGGTGAACCATAGAACCACAAACTCACAAAAGTAGTTAGTATCAAAATAGTTTAAAGTAATGAATAGAATTCAATAATTGTCTTTAACTAAAAATTAGGATACACTTTATTTTAAGGTGTCTTTGTTACACTGTAATTAATTCTGCCTGTGTATTGATGGTCTGTAATGTTATTTTACGTTACAGAGAGAACCAAAAACTGAAAGACAATTTTGACATGGTAAATGTACACATGACAATGATCAAATTTTGTTTTCTTCTGAGAGGTATTCATGGTTTTTGTCTGTAATACATGTTAACTTTACATTTATTGTGTTTTTTTCAGTTCCCCCAAACACTACAGACTGTCCATGCATCTTTTTGGCCTCCTGACAAGTGCTGCCACACTGATGGAAATGGATGACATTATTACAAGCATGGCAGTCCTGTTCTCAAGTCCTCAGAGTGGTGACAACGTGGAAAAACACTTCCAAAACCTTCAAAAAAGGTTGCAAACAATTGGCTTTTATGAAAGCAGTGACCATGCAGAAAATGCAGAAAATTACTTTGAGGTTTGTCTGATTTGGGCAGTGTACAGCTCTATGTTTCTGGTTCACTTTAATGTAGTTATAACATACTTAGATCGTGGTGTATGATGTTAGCTTGACGCTGAAATTATGTTAGGGCACTGTTGCTAATTTGAGTGACACAGCATGAAGTGTCATGTAGCATTGGCTTTATGTGATGACATATGGGCCTCAAAAATCATCACTCATGATTTCATGTAGCATCGAGTACTGATACAGTATATATTTCCCTCCTTTTATGGAACCCCACTTAATAATCCAGTTGTTTGTTTGCTTCAATACAGACTGAAAGTATCTGTTCATTTGCAGATTACCATGGGACCCACTACATTTGAAACTCATTTCGCGGAAATAGTGGCAAACACACCTGTAGATGAAAAGGGTGAGCCAAATGAGTATCATTCACCTACATTCATGCCTAACCTGGTGAAATATTTCCTACCTCAGGCAGCTTTGTGGTCTGGTCTCATGCTGGGTAAGTGACAACTTATTTTTGAGGATTGCTTGGGGTGAGGTAGTGGGATTTGAACAAAGGCAAATATTTGACATTGTTACAGCCATAACCTTAAACTAAAAAAAATCATCTTAAATCGACATATAATTACCTCATTGTAGTGAAATAAAATATGATATGGCATATTTGATCCATTAATTTGTGTTCACTGCGGTAATTAACATGTTGTGGGTATTCATCATAATACATTTTAAACGCCCTGGCTGTATTCCCGAGTCTGGCTCGGGGTGAGATTTCAGTACCAAAAGCAATAATCCCGAGCCACACTCGGGATCGCACTGCAGGATCCAGGGAAAGTTACTTATCTTGTCCCCTGGATCCTGCGATGTCTCCCCGCTGTGTGTGCGAGCTCCTCCGTTCGATTCACAGTGCCGAGCTCTGTTCCCTGCAAACGTTGTGATGCACAGGGATGGAGATCAGCGCCAAATTCAAAAAATGTAAAACACACAATACATACAATCTTACAGATTACAGTACTGTATGAAATTATTTCACATCCCTTTTGTCCCCAGTGCTTTGTCCAATGCCCTGCATGCAGTTTTATATTATAAATACTGTTTTTTCTGCCTGGAAACAGGAGATTGTCCATAGCAACCAAAAAGTGCCCCTTTACGTCAAAAGTGGTTTTAGACCAGCTAGAAAACAGCGATAATAAATTAGAATCACTTGCAGAATTGAGCGATAGTGATTTGTGGGGAAATAGGTCATCAAACACTCAAAGTAATGACAGCGACAACTCTGCAACTGAGCAAATTTCAGTTTTTTTGATTTGATTACATAATGGAATAATTTTTATTATTATTATTATATTCTTATTTTTTTTTTAACAAAAAAAAATTATATTATTATTTGTTAGAATTAATTATAGTTATTTATTATATTATAATTAATGATTTTGTGTTTCAAACTTTATTATACCCGGGATATCTACTAGACTCTTGTTTGGACAGATTTAAGTGTGTTATTCCTAAGAATTACAGGCCTACAATCTAAAACGCCAAATTTCCATGCAAAATAATTGTTCCGCTTTCAGCATCAAAAATCTGACATAATCATAACGCCAGGGAGGTTAAGGTCTAAATAAATTACTTTTATATAGGTGATCTTGGCCGTCATGGAAAAGGACCAGCCTACACTCATTTGTCCAAGAATTTTATGCGTTGCAGTCAGTCAGGCACACAGGTACATGTTTGATAATATCTT
This sequence comes from Lithobates clamitans, assembly GCA_037952925.1. Taxonomy (NCBI): domain Eukaryota; kingdom Metazoa; phylum Chordata; class Amphibia; order Anura; family Ranidae; genus Lithobates; species Lithobates clamitans. The sequence goes on from JBBGZY010001879.1 coordinate 2,136,076, forward strand.
ACACAGTGAATACATAACTTGTCCAAAATTACATGCATAATATGTGTACTCTTTAACTCTCAGTAATTATTTTATCCAATAATGTAGAACTACAATGAGGACAACAGGACTCAGGGTATAATGGAGAAAAGTCAATGGGATCTGAAAAAAATTAGATTCCAGAGACGTCGTCTCACAAGGCTTGACGACTTTGTTCAAATTTATCAACAGACCCATAATGCTCTCTTAATGGAGTTCTCAGACTCTACACGCAAGAGAAAAGTAAGTTTATTGAAATTTGTACCTTCAGTATTATTACTTACCTGCACCTATTTATTAAATAATCCTTGCAATGAATCTGCTTTATTTAAGACATACAGGGTAAATGTTGAATGCTGGAGAGAAAGGAAGACTTCCAAGAAAGGCATCTATGTGTCGCCAATAAAGAAGGGTTTCCCATTCAGGACAACCAAAGTGGTAATTGCAGTATCAAATAAAATATCATCACACGTCATTGTTCCTTACGATTTTAAATAACAATATGGCTACTGTTTATATTATACTTTATAACATTTAAAATGTATTCCGTTTTATTTAATAATATTCCAAATCCAGATTTGAAATATAAATGCACTAATAAATTAATGATTTTTGAATCCACAAATCTAATTTTAGTTTATGTGATGTGAGAAATATATCTTCCTGTATGTGATGTGAATGGTTTAGGCTGCAGTAAAAGGACGCAAAACGGGTTTGGAGGGACTGAAGACAGTGACAGACACCAGCTTGACTGGACCCAAGTCGGATAAGGTTTGACTACAATGTCATAGTGAAAGTCATGTTGTAGAGTGTTTTTCCAGTGTATTCAGTGAGCTATAACTTCCTGTATGTGATGTGAATGGTTTAGGCTCCAGTCAAAAGACGGAAAACGGGTTTGGAGGTAACGAAGACAGTAACAGACACCAGCTCGACTGGACCCAAGTCGGATAAGGTATGTCTTTAATGTCATAATGTAAAGTGTTTTTACAGTGTATCCAATGAGCTATATCTCCCTGTATGTGATGTGAATGGTTTAGGCTCCAGTCAAAAGACGGAAAACGGGTTTGGAGGTAATGAAGACAGTAACAGACACCAGCTCGACTGGACCCAAGTCGGATAAGGTATGACGTCAAACTCATACTTAAAGTCATGGTGTAAAGAGTTTTTCTAGTGTATACAATGAACTATATTTTCATGTATGAATGGTTTAGGCTCCAGGCAAAGGACGCAAACCAGGTTTGGAGGAACCGCAGACAGTGACAGACACCAGCTCGACTGGACCCAAGTCAGATAAGGTATGACTTCAATAAGAATTAACACTTAATAAGGTGAATAATTGATGAGTTAATATCTATCTATCTATCTATCTATCTATCTATCTATCTATCTATCTATCTATCTATCTATCTATCTATCTATCTATCACACTTTGAAAAAACACGTATCTGTTCCACAGGAACCTTTAAGGAGCACTGACATCCCAAAAAAACCTGGGAGTAAAACATCTGTAAATAAAAACTATGGACCATGCTGGCAAGGAGCAGACCCCTCAGACAAAAAACCTGCAGCAAGACTACAAAGGCCTCCACAGGTTCCAAAGCATAGCAAAATGACTGCTATTCTTCATCCATACCACTGGCTTAGCTGTGATGAGATAGATTTTGCATCATACCTGCTTGCAAGCGAGTACCCTCACATTCATGGCTTTCAGTCAAGTGTATTATTTAGTGCTTTACATTATGGAGGGATTGTGGGTACTCCTAACAGCCCATTTGTGCAAATTTTGCACACTGGGGACAACCACTGGGTAACTGCTAGCAACCTGTTTTGTCGGAACAATCAGGTTTGCATTTATGACAGTCTTTCTACAGTGCTAAATAACAAAGACAAACAAGTTTTGTCATGGTTAATTAGGCCAAAGGAAGACCAATTTACAATTATTTATCCTGCTGTCCAACATCAGTCGAATTCTAGTAACTGTGGTTTGTTTGCAATTGCTTTTGCATTTGCATTGTGCTGCAACCTGAGGCCAGAAAACTTCAAGTTCCGTGAGGGCCGGTTAAGGACTGAACTTCTAAATTCCTTCATGAAAGGCCAAATCCATTTTAAAACAGAGACAAGAGTTGGTGCTCTAAAGTCAGCTCAAACACATGTGAATGTGTACTGCATATGCAGGACTGCACACTGCAGTGAAGTAATGGTAGAATGTTCTTTGTGCAAGGGGTGGTATCATCCTAACTGTGTGAAGATACCGCAAAATGCCATTACTGGGGATGATGACTGGAAATGCCACAATTGTACTGGCTAAATCTAAAAAAGAAATGAGATTTTCTTGAATTGAAAATGCTACAGTAAAATGGTTTGAAATGAGGTGTGCATAGGGTATGAGATGTCCTGTACTAGAACTGACCATTCTTTTTTTCTACTTATTAGCAATGAGGTCGTTATAGGCCTCCAAAGTCGAGTAACATGACATATCTCCAAAATGCTACAGTAAAATTGTTTTAAATGAGGTGTGCATAGGGTATGGGACGTCCTGTATTATAACTGACCATTGTTTTTTTCTACTTCTTGGAAATGAGGTCTTTATAGGCCTCCAAAATCGAGTAATGTGACATATCTCCAAAATGCTACAGTAAAATGGTTTCAAATGAGGTTTCCATAGGGTATGGGACGTCCTGTATTAGAACTGAACATTGTTTTTTTCTACCTATTGGAAATTAGTTAATTATACACCTCCAAAGTCGAGTAACGTGACATATCTCCAAAATGCTACAGTAAAATGGTTTCAAATGAGGTGTGAATAGGGTATGGGACGTCCTGTATTAGAACTGACCATTCTTTTTTTCTACTTATTGGAAATCAGTTATTTATATACCTCCAAAGTCGAATAATGTGACATATCTCGGATCTCCAAAAGGCTACAGTGAAATGGTTTCAAATTAGGTGTGCATAGGGTATGGGACGTCCTGTACTAGAACTGACCGTTATTTATTTCTACTTTTTAGAAATTAGGTCGTTATAGGCCTCCAAAGTCAAAAAACATGACATATCTCCAAAATGCTACAGTAAAATGGTTTCAAATGAGGTGTGCATAGTGTATGGGATGTCCTTTGTTATAACTGACCATTCTTTTTTTCTACTTATTAGAAATGAGGTTTTTATAGGCCTCCAAAGTCGAGTAACGTGACATATCTCAAAAATGCTACAGTAAAATGGTTTCAAATGAGGTGTGAATAGGGTATGGGACATCCTGTATTAGAACTGACCATTCTTTTTTTCTACTTATTAGAAATGAGGTCGTTATAGGCCTCCAAAGTTGAATAATGTGACATATCTCCAAAATGCTACAGTAAAATGTTTTCAAATGAGGTGTGCATAGGTTATGGGACGTCCTGTACTAGAACTGACCATTCTTTTTTTCTACTTATTGGAAATTAGTTAATTATACACCTCCAAAGTCAAGTAATGTGACATATCTCGAAAATGCTACAGTAAAATGGTTTCAAATGAGGTGTGCATAAGGTATGAGATGTCCTGTACTAGAACTGACCATTCTTTTTTTCTACTTATTAGAAATGAGGTTTTTATAGGCCTCCAAAGTCGAGTAACGTGACATATCTCCAAAATGCTACAGTAAAATGGTTTCAAATGAGGTGTGCATAGACTATGGGATGTCCTGTATTAGAACTGACCATTCTTTTTTTCTACTTATTGGAAATTAGTTAATTATACACCTCCAAAGTCAAGTAATGTGACATATCTCGAAAATGCTACAGTAAAATGGTTTCAAATGAGGTGTGCATAGGCTATGGGATGTCCTGTACTAGAACTAACCATTCTTTTTTTCTACTTATTAGAAATGAGGTTTTTATAGGCCTCCAAAGTCGAGTAACGTGACATATCTCCAAAATGCTACAGTAAAATGGTTTCAAATGAGGTGTGCATAGGCTATGGGACGTCCTGTACTAGAACTAACCATTCTTTTTTTCTACTTATTAGAAATGAGGTTTTTATAAGCCTCCAAAGTCGAGTAACGTGACATATCTCCAAAATGCTACAGTAAAATGGTTTCAAATGAGGTGTGCATAAGGTATGAGATGTCCTGTACTAGAACTGACCATTCTTTTTTTCTACTTATTAGAAATGAGGTTGTTATAGGACTCCAAAGTCGAGTAACGTGGCATATCTCGAAAATGCTACAGTAAAATGGTTTCAAATGAGGTGTGCATAGGCTATGGGACGTCCTGTACTAGAACTAACCATTCTTTTTTTCTACTTATTAGAAATGAGGTTTTTATAGGCCTCCAAAGTCGAGTAACGTGGCATATCTCGAAAATGCTACAGTAAAATGGTTTCAAATGAGGTGTGCATAGGCTATGGGACGTCCTGTACTAGAACTAATCATTCTTTTTTTCTACTTATTAGAAATGAGGTTTTTATAGGCCTCCAAAGTCGAGTAACGTGACATATCTCCAAAATGCTACAGTAAAATGGTTTCAAATGAGGTGTGCATAAGGTATGAGATGTCCTGTACTAGAACTGACCATTCTTTTTTTCTACTTATTAGAAATGAGGTTGTTATAGGACTCCAAAGTCGAGTAACGTGGCATATCTCGAAAATGCTACAGTAAAATGGTTTCAAATGAGGTGTGCATAGGCTATGGGACGTCCTGTACTAGAACTAACCATTCTTTTTTTCTACTTATTAGAAATGAGGTTTTTATAGGCCTCCAAAGTCGAGTAACGTGACATATCTCCAAAATGCTACAGTAAAATGGTTTCAAATGAGGTGTGCATAGGCTATGGGACGTCCTGTACTAGAACTAACCATTCTTTTTTTCTACTTATTAGAAATGAGGTCGTTATAGGCCTCCAAAGTCGAGTAACGTGACATATCTCCAAAATGCTACAGTAAAATGGTTTCAAATGAGGTGTGCATAAGGTATGAGATGTCCTGTACTAGAACTGACCATTCTTTTTTTCTACTTATTAGAAATGAGGTTGTTATAGGACTCCAAAGTCGAGTAACGTGGCATATCTCGAAAATGCTACAGTAAAATGGTTTCAAATGAGGTGTGCATAGGCTATGGGACGTCCTGTACTAGAACTAACCATTCTTTTTTTCTACTTATTAGAAATGAGGTTTTTATAGGCCTCCAAAGTCGAGTAACGTGACATATCTCCAAAATGCTACAGTAAAATGGTTTCAAATGAGGTGTGCATAGGCTATGGGACGTCCTGTACTAGAACTAACCATTCTTTTTTTCTACTTATTAGAAATGAGGTTTTTATAGGCCTCCAAAGTCGAGTAACGTGGCATATCTCGAAAATGCTACAGTAAAATGGTTTCAAATGAGGTGTGAATAGGGTATGGGACATCCTGTATTAGAACTGACCATTCTTTTTTTCTACTTATTAGAAATGAGGTCGTTATAGGCCTCCAAAGTTGAATAACGTGACATATCTCCAAAATGCTACAGTAAAATGGTTTCAAATGAGGTGTGCATAGGCTATGGGACGTCCTGTATTAGAACTGACCATTCTTTTTTTCTACTTATTGGAAATTAGTTAATTATACACCTCCAAAGTCAAGTAATGTGACATATCTCGAAAATGCTACAGTAAAATGGTTTCAAATGAGGTGTGCATAAGGTATGAGATGTCCTGTACTAGAACTGACCATTCTTTTTTTCTACTTATTAGAAATGAGGTTGTTATAGGACTCCAAAGTCGAGTAACGTGGCATATCTCGAAAATGCTACAGTAAAATGGTTTCAAATGAGGTGTGAATAGGGTATGGGACATCCTGTATTAGAACTGACCATTCTTTTTTTCTACTTATTAGAAATGAGGTCGTTATAGGCCTCCAAAGTTGAATAATGTGACATATCTCCAAAATGCTACAGTAAAATGTTTTCAAATGAGGTGTGCATAGGTTATGGGACGTCCTGTACTAGAACTGACCATTCTTTTTTTCTACTTATTGGAAATTAGTTAAATATAAACCTCCAAAGTCAAGTTATGTGACATATCTCGAAAATGCTACAGTAAAATGGTTTCAAATGAGGTGTGCATAAGGTATGAGATGTCCTGTACTAGAACTGACCATTCTTTTTTTCTACTTATTAGAAATGAGGTCGTTATAGGACTCCAAAGTCGAGTAATGTAACATATCTCTAAAATGCTACAGTAAAATGGTTTCAAATGAGATGTGCATAGGGTATGGGACGTCCTGTACTAGAACTAACCATTCTTTTTTTCTACTTATTAGAAATGAGGTTTTTATAGGCCTCCAAAGTCGAGTAACGTGACATATCTCCAAAATACTACAGTAAAATGGTTTCAAATGAGGTGTGCATAGACTATGGGATGTCCTGTATTAGAACTGACCATTCTTTTTTTCTACTTATTGGAAATGAGTTAATTATACACCTCCAAAGTCAAGTAACGTGACATATCTCCAAAATGCTACAGTAAAATGGTTTCAAATGAGGTGTGCATAAGGTATGAGATGTCCTGTACTAGAACTGACCATTCTTTTTTTCTACTTATTAGAAATGAGGTTTTTATAGGCCTCCAAAGTCGAGTAACGTGGCATATCTCGAAAATGCTACAGTAAAATGGTTTCAAATGAGGTGTGCATAGACTATGGGATGTCCTGTATTAGAACTGACCATTCTTTTTTTCTACTTATTAGAAATGAGGTTTTTATAGGCCTCCAAAGTCGAGTAATGTGACATATCTCCAAAATGCTACAGTAAAATGGTTTCAAATGAGGTGTGCATAGACTATGGGATGTCCTGTATTAGAACTGACCATTCTTTTTTTCTACTTATTGGAAATTAGTTAATTATACACCTCCAAAGTCAAGTAATGTGACATATCTCGAAAATGCTACAGTAAAATGGTTTGAAATGAGGTGTGCATAAGGTATGAGATGTCCTGTACTAGAACTGACCATTCTTTTTTTCTACTTATTAGAAATGAGGTTGTTATAGGCCTCCAAAGTCGAGTAACGTGACATATCTTCAAAATGCTACAGTAAAATGGATTCAAATGAGGTGTGAATAGGCTATGGGATGTCCTGTACTAGAACTGACCATTATTTTTTTTTTCTACTTATTTCAAATGAAATCTTTAAGGGCCTCTGGAGTCGAAAATGTCCTATATCACATGGGGTGTGTATACTATATGGGACAATACAAGAGAACAAAAAAAACATATGCAGTAAATGTATTTAGAAAGATACTTTATTTTGTTTGCTTGTGCTGTAAACATATACATTAAACAATGTATCAAAATGTGACCTATAAAGAAAAAAACATTAGTCAAAGACAATGTGAGTTTTAAGAGATAAATAAATTAATAAATAATGAAAGAGAGAGAGAGAGAGAGAGAGGGAGAGAGAGAGAGAGAGAGAGAGAGAGAGAGAGAGAGAGAGAGAGAGAGAGAGAGAGAGATAAATAAAGAATGAGAGAGTGATAAAAAGATAAATAAATAAAGATTGAGGAGTGAGAGAGAAAGAGAAAGAAAGAATGAGAGAGAGAAAGAGAAAGAAAGAATGAGAGAGAGAGAGAGAGAGAGAGAGAGAGAGAGAGAGAGAGAGAGAGAGAGAGAGAGAGAGAGAGAGAGAGAGAGAGAGAGAGAGAGAGAAGAGAGAGAGAGAGAGAGAGAGAGAGAGAAATAGATAAATAAATAAATGCTTGTGCTGTAAACTTTTTCATCATTAAAAAATAAACATTAGTCACAGACAATGTGAGTTCAAAAAAGAATGAAGATCAAAAGAGAGGATAATTAAATTAAAAAATGAAAGAGATAGAGTGAGAGAGAGAATAAGAAAGAAAGAGAGAAAGAAAAAGATAAATAAAAAAATAAATAAAGAATGAAAGAGAGAGAGAGAGAAAGAAAGATAAATAAAAAATGAAAGAGAGAGAGAGAGAGAAATGAGGGAAAGAAAGAGAGAAATAATTAAAGAATAAGAGAGAGAGTGAGAGAAAGAAAAAGGGAGGATGAGAGAAAGAAAGAAGAAAAAATTATGCATGAAAGCATGAGAGCGCCGAGAGAAACAAGAGAGAAATAATTAAGAATGAAAGAGAAAGACAGAGAGAGAGAGAAATAAATAGATAGATAGATAGTAAAAAATGCTTCTGTTACCTATTGCCTTTTGATCCCAGACATGCACAGCTGTAATTAAATACTGAACGTATATGGGATATTAATGAAATCGATGGTTTAGATGAGTGTATTTGCTCCTCAGCTCTCCCTATTATTGCTGATCTTCCAATCTTCGTCTTCTTGACATTTGCAGCTTCTCCAGCTCCCATCTGATTCCCCGGCTATTGCAGCCGTTTATGTTTAGTAAGGAGAGCGAGTCATAGAGCAGTGTGATGTTACTGCAATTACCGTAATCCTTGTAATATGCACACAGCTTTTTTTTTTATAACGGCTGGCTTGACCGTGTATTAGAAACCACGGCTGGCTGACCGCAGTCTTTTGTCGGTTAGGTTGTGTATTTTCAAGTCTGACCACCAAGTCTGTAGGTACAACTCTTTCCTGTTAGGGATGAGCACAGCATTTTTTTGACAAATGTATTTCACTGCAAACTTTTACTGAGGTAGAGACTGTCAATTTCACTCATTAATCTGCTTAAAAAATCTACGCTTTTTTTTTATTAAGAGGGTTATTTTGTGCATTTAGCATAGTTTTGTTTCCTTTATTTAGTGTTAATTGTAATATTTTTATTTCCCTTTTTTTGTGTATTTGACTGTTATTTGTGTACCTAAGTATACTTTTTTGTTTATTTCTGTATTTTTTTATTATTTAAAAAATACGTATAATTTTTATTTTGCATACATTTTATTTGATTTTTTTTCACTGTCTGTTTTTTCTTTTCTATATACAATAATAAGACTAATTAGGAGTCATTTTTGGCACAGGAACATGTCCAGGATAGTTGAAAGTAGCTTCCATAGCCTCGAGAGCTAGATACAGCCAATGTACCCCTAAAAACCACACACCTTGTCTTGATTGTTGTTTGTGTACCTAAGTATACTTAGGTACACCTTGTCTTGATTGTTATATATATGTACCTAAGTATACTTTTTTTGTTTATTTCTGTATGTTTTTATTATTTAAAAAATATATATAATTCTTATTTTGTAGTTTTATTTTTTTGCATACATTTTATTAGTTTTTTTTTTTCACTGTCTGCTTTTTTTCTATATACAATAATAAGACTAATTAGGGGCCATTTTTGGCACAGGAACATGTCCAGGATAGTTGAAAGGAGCTTCCATAGCCCTCGAGAGCTAGATATAGCCAATGTACCCCTAAAAACCACACACCTTGTTTTGATTGTTATATGTGTACCTAAGTATACTTAGGTACACCTTGTCTTGATTGTTATTGGTGTATCTAAGTATACTTTTTTGTTTATTTCTGTATTTTTTTATTATTTAAAAAATATATATAATTTTTATTTTGTATTTTTATTTTTCTATTTTTTTGCATACATTTTATTAGATTCTTTTTCACTGTCTCCTTTTTTTTTTACAATAATGAGACTTATGAGGGGCCATTTTTGGCAAAGGAACATGTCCAGGGTAGTTGAAAGGAGCTTCCATAGCCCTCGAGAGCTAGATATAGCCAATGTACCCCTAAAAACCACATACCTTAGTTTCACTTTCCCGGCAAACTCAATTGCATTTTGCCAAAATGGCACAAGTTCACAGAGATATTCTGGTATTTGCCAAAATTTGGGGAAAATTAAGACTCTCAATTATCCCTTGCCTCTATCTGCTATTAAGAAATGGACGTAACTGAAAAGAATATATATATTTATACTGCCTGCCCCAGTATATCTGATCAGCCCCTAACCTGTCCACCTTTAGGAGATCCCTGAAAACTCGCTTATTCAGGGAAGCCTATCCCACACCCACCTAACAACTGTCCCCGAGCCACCCCCATCAAATCATTCCCCGTATCTATTACCTTTTGTACCACCACCCCCTCCTTTTTTAGAATGTAAGCTCTACGAGCAAGGCCTTCCTGTCCCTTCTGTATTGAACTGTACTGCAATTGTGCTGTCCCCCCTCTACATTGTAAAGTGCTGTGTAAACTGTTGGCGCTATATAAATCGTGTATAATAATAATATTTTTTTATCCACAAATATGTATTTTTATGACACTGCTGTGGTTATTATTATTATTATTTTCAGCAGTGTTGTTGTTGTTTTTGCTATTATTGTTATATAACATAATTTAGTTAATTGTGTCAAAGTAAATATGCAGTTTTTTTTTTTTTACTTTTCACATTTTTGTATTTATTTTTTACATTTTTTTCTTTCTTTTGCCACGTTTATGTTTCTTTAGAGCTAGATAAAGCCAATTCATCCCTAAAAAACACACAAAACACCTTGGTCTCACCTTCCCTGCAAACTCAATTGCATTATGCCAAAATGGCACAATTTCACAGAAATATTCTGATATTTGCCAAACTATGGGGGGGGGGGGATTAAGACTACTCTCAATTATCTTTTGCCCCTATCTGCTACTAAGAAATGGAAGTAACTGAAAAGAATAAAACATTTTTTTACCCACAAATTTGTATTAGTATGATACTGCTGTGGTTATTATTATTGGTGGTGTTATTGGTGGTGTTGTTATTGTTGTTGCTTTTATTATATAACAACATTTTGTTATTTGTGTCAAAGTAGAAAATGTAAATATGCATTTTTTTTATTTTTTTTTTACTCTCCTTTTTTTTAAAACTTTTGTATTTATTTATTTATTTTTTTTACATTTTTTCTTTTACCACGTTTATGTTTCTTTAGAGCAATATCCCCAAAACTAACAATCTCTTGACCTTCTCCATTGAGTAAAGGGCCCTGCCATAATAAATGTTTGCACAATGTCTTATTGGTTACATGTGTTGAGTTTCCTGAAGCTCTCACCCTGTCTACACAGTCAGCACTCCGGTAAATGTGTGGCCTTGAAGTTTGGTGACTCTACAGTTGACGCGATGAGCCAGCTTGGGTTTTCAGTGGTCAGTAAGTGCATTATAGATAACAGATAACATAAACAGGGAGCGATTCCCCTGGAAGACTCCGGCTCTGTGTAATTTTCAGATCGTATTATAAGTAATGGTTATGGAGAGGAGAAATCCATTTACCAGGAATAGTGCTGAAGCACACAACATTTTCCTACCCCAGACATGCTATTACCAAGCCACACAGCCACATATTTTTGTTATTATTTATATAGAAGAAGACAGTTCGGTTTATTTGGGCTTTAGCGTTAAAGAGCCAGTGAGATACTTTTTTTTTTTCAATTGCTACTTGCGTGTCAGTCTGTCATAACTGGTTTAAATAAATGTGAATTATTCTTCCCAGCATGGAGCCTCTGGTAAAAAAAATTAAATAAAGTCAAACATCCCTTTCACCCAAAATATATTCAAAATACCCTGTAGAGCCTTACAATTGAGTTATACATTAGAGGTAGAGATTCCATTTAAAATTATTTCAAACTTTTATCAATTGGTTTTCCTTGCGTTATAGTGTTTGGAATAAAAATGACTTAGACGTGCAGTAAAAATGCGTGGTTGAGCTGTGTTTTTACTGCCTCCCTTTAGGCTGCAGTAGGCAGCGAAGGGGGGTGTTTATATGCCAAGCATAGGTGTGAGCACAGGGTGTGCCGGGTGCGCCCGGGCACACCCTAATCCAGGGGTTGGCAACCCGTCAATTGTGATCTGTCGATTCACAATTTAACCATAGTAAACTGTAAATGAACAGGAAGCAGCCCAGCACAGTCTCAAAAGTGAGGCATCAGGAGTCTGTTCAGACCCTTGTAATTTTTCCAAAGCCCCCAAAGGGTTCCTAAAAAAATTGTAAAATAAATAATAAAAAAATGTTATTTTAAAAATATTGGCTGTGTGTTTTAAAAAAATATATAAAATATGTGTGTGTGTATATGTAGCACCCTCTACCTTGGCTAGGTTGCAAGATGTAGTTGTGTTTTGTTTGTTTTGTTTTTTTTACAGCCAGTGCAGGTAAATTTAGGCAGGCCTAGGCCTGTTTGTTTTGTGGGCTAGGGAATGGTTTAGAGGAGCAGCAGGTGACTGAAATGTGGCTTCATCTCTCTGGTGCCTCCCTCTGTTTTTAAAAGGTTCTGGAAAAGAGGCATCGCAGAGGAATGGACTGGCATGGAGTGTATATGGGAGCCCTGACCAATCCCCAACTAGGATTGGCAGGGGGCAAGCCTCCTATATATACTCAGGGTCAGCCTGCTGGGGGAGGAGTTGTTGGGTGGAAGAACTGAGGCCTTGGAGGGAGCCCCTTTTCTGGTGGGGTGACCTTGGGCCTGGAGCTTGGGAGCTGGGAAGGAACCCCTTCATACAACCCTATCTCAGGGTGTCCTGAACAGGAGCAGGAAGAGGACAGCGGGGAGCACTGCCGGGCAGGTCACTAGGAGGGATCCATTGCGGGGTCGGTCAGTGACAGGCACAGTGAGAAGATCTGGGAGAGACATGCCAGGAGTGGATGTAGAGCAAGAGGGAGAGACTGTGATGTCGCTGGTGTTAGAGACAAGTTGCTTCAAACCTGGGGGGTTTGCGGAACTTGCACAGGACTGACTGGGACCGGTAGTCCACCAAGATTCAGTTAGCACAAAAACTACTCTTTTCATCGCTATTGGGTTGCTACACCAAAGGGGACCGCAGACCCCTGCCAACAAAGCGGATATTGAACAGTTGGGTGTCAGAAACCATGAATCAGTCTGAGACAGAAGTACAGTTAAATCTAACTTGTTTAATAATAATAAAAAAGGTAAACAGAATAAACGTAGTAGGAACCGCAACAGATAGTCAGACAAGCCAAAACGTCAGGGAGCCAGAGATGAGCGTAGTAGAACAGCAAGCAGGATCTGAAGCCAGAAGGAATGTCAGCCAAGCAAGTTTTTAACAGGAACACAGGAGAACGTCTCTAGAGATGTGACCAAGGCGAAGGCAGAGATCATCTGGGCTGGACGACTTAAGTAGGCAGGACTGACGAGCAGGATATCATTAACGGGTGAGTTACTGTGGAGAGATAGAAGATGGCAATTAGCCGACAGCTGAGCGGCGACCTCAGAGAAGAAAGGGCTTAGCCCAGCCCTGACAGTGGGACTTATTCAGAGTGAGGCCTAACCATGTGCTAGCTGTGACGGGATTCTTGGATTGCGCAGTAGAGAAAGTGGAGTTTACTCATAAGTGATGTGCTGGAGGAGAGCGTTAGAGACTGCCAATATAGATTTCAACACTTTGTACATCTTACGAGATATAGAAATATCTGGGCATCCCATGTCCCTTTTCCCCATCCAAGTTAAATCCCCTCAATAAAAACAACAAAAACAGGCCGATGGACTATTCATTGTCTGGGAATGTGTGACTGGAAGTGAATGCCAGGCTGCTTGGGGTGACAGGTGGAACTACTACACTCAGCGACATCACAGGGGCACCGCTACATATATATATATATTGTATATATATATATACACACGTGTATGTTTGAGCTTTGGGGGTGCACACCCTAACGCATTAGGCTGCGCACATCTATGACGCCAAGGTTGGGATGCTTCGCTTTGCACCCGCAGTTTTAGATGGACAGTACTGTACCATGCATCAGAGCTTGATTGGCCTAATAGGCTGGTCCCACCTTTCCATCTAAGTGCTGCTGTGTAGGGGACTATCAAGACCCTTATGCCAGTTTCTATGTAAAAATAAATGTATTTTATGTTGAAATAATGTGTATTTAAAGTCTGACTTCAGGATCAATGCCTGCATGATTGACTTCAATGGGCAAGAGCAGTGAAGGAGCGGTATACACTCCGCTCTTTCACCGCTCCGAAGATGCTGCTAGCAGGACTTTTTTTCCCATCCTGCCAGCGCACCGCTCCAGTGTGAAAGCCCTCGGGGCTTTCACACTGGAATGAAAGCAGCGGCACTTTCGGGTCAGTTTCCAGGCGCTATTATTAGCGCAATAGCGCCTGCAAACCGCCCCAGTGTGAAAGGACCCTTATAGACCCCAGATCTCTCCATAAAAAGTACCCGTCACTGCCTATTGCTGTCACAAGGATGTTTACATTCCTTGTGACAACAATAAATGTGCTAAAAAAGAATTAGGCCCTTTCACACGATCGGACCGTTCAGGTCCGCCTGTCAGTTTTGACGGCGGACCTGAACGGGCGATCCATGTTAGCCTATGGAGCGTCGGATGTCAGCGGAGACATGTCCGCTGACATCCGACCCCGTCCGATCCGCTGGAGAGCAGACGGATGGCTCTACGTCCAGGTCCGTCGCTGGCGGATCGGGTGAGATCTGACGAAAACGGACACGCTGTCTGTTTTCGTCCGATCCCTCCATAGGCGGCAGCGGAGCCTGACAAGCCCCTCCCCGCTCAGTGAGCAGAGAGGGACTTGTCATCCGCCGGCTCAGCGGAGATCAGCGGACAGATCTCCCGCTGAGCCGGCGGACCGAGGCGGGCTCCGTAGAAATGGAGTCCGCCTCGTCTGAAAGGGGCCTTAAAAATAAAGCAACAGTGTAAAAATTTCAATATTTATAATAATAAAAAAAATTTAAAGTGGCCCCTGTCCTCCTATGCAAGCACACAAAGGCGAGCGTGCATGTTGGTCCCGAATGCACACAAACAGCGATCGTCCCACACATGTGAGATATCACCACGAATGTCAGATCATGTCCAGTATCTCTAGCACTAGACTCCCTCTGTAAAGCTAAAGTGATAACCTGTAAAGGCTTTTAAAGTGTCACATATGGATAGAAAAATGTATGTCATTTGTCGCCCTTGCAGGGGCATGCACAGTTTTAAAGCGGCTGGGGTGGGACAAATTTAGATTGAGGGGGGGGGGGCACCCTATTTTAGTCTTGCTTAGGGCAGCACAAGACCAAAATACACCACTGCCTGGAAGGGTACTCTCAGGAGAGAGAAGGGCACCAATTCCATCACGGTGGGGTCCGATGGTTCTCAGGGCTCCATCACAGCACTGGATTGGGGGTCCCCTGTATCTGTACAAGTGGCGGTAAGGGACCTGGATGGGGGAGTTACAATTGCTGGCTTCAGAGCCAAAAAGACTCAGCGTAGTTTAGAGGGGGTGGTAAAAATGTTGTTTTTATCCAGGATGGCCCGTTAAATGAAAATAGTATGGTATGCATAGTATAGTATAGCATAGTAATAAATCATTGGAATATGCAGGTCAGAGGTTATAAATTCAATCGATGCATACTTGTTCTTAGTCACCGATTCAAAGCAATAAATCCAAAGGATCGGCATGATGACCAGGCGGCTGGTATTTTCAGAATGAGGTCTACAGTGACCACTTCCTTGTACCTCTCAGCCCAGGTTTCCTTATATTATTTGATATTCTTTCCTTCTTGGACCCATTTAAACTCCACATAGGAAGAAGGTAAAGTTTTGACATGTAGATTGATTTTCCTGTGTAGTCGGAATGTCTTGTAGTCTTTCACTGCTAGATCAAGTGGACTGGTATTTTATTTCATAGTAAAAGACCAAGAAGAAAAGTTACTGATGTATGTATGTATTTTCTTTTGTAGTTCATTGCCAGCGATAGAGCTGATTAAAGAGCAAACAGTTTTATTTTTAGATAGCATTAGGACTGCTTGGGAGATTCACCCTCTCTAGGTATTCCGGGGAATTCTGCCTGTGAGATAGAAAGTGGAGAAAGGGGTAAATCCAAAAATTTTAATTGTCACAGGAACAGGGATAGGGGAAGATCTTAGGATGGGAGTGCTTGTTCTGGTGACAGCTGTCTAAATGGGGCTTTCCTTAATGTTGGAGACATTTCCTCAAACTTCCTATTGTGTTTATAGGACAGGAAGTCATGGTAATTGTGACAGACCCAACCGGGACAGGGGCTTTTGGAGGGGACTGCAGGGTAGCCTCTTGCCTACTGACTATGGGCCCTGGCTTTTGAGGGGGCTCCATTCTTGGGAGGTGTGTGCCTGGGGACCCCTGGGGTGGGTTTTCTTCAGATTCGGGTC
Source organism: Lithobates clamitans (assembly GCA_037952925.1). NCBI lineage: Eukaryota > Metazoa > Chordata > Amphibia > Anura > Ranidae > Lithobates > Lithobates clamitans. The sequence continues at coordinate 2,152,145 of JBBGZY010001879.1, forward strand.
TGTGTCTCCCCGTAACACACAGACTCTGGGAGCATAGGACCTGGATACAGATTTGGGGCCTCTGTGCCCAAACCAGCAATGACTGCTTCACCCCCCTTCTCCTATACGCAGAATAGATGGTAATATAATCAGCTCAAAACAAAATGATGCTGGGGTCTCCTCCTATACTGTAACCTTATAGTTTATTAAGGTGTCATTCTCTCATGGTATAACTCCCCATTGTGTGCCTCCTAGGTGTGAATTCCCATTTTTAATCGTGTCACCTATTGTTTCTGTCTGTCTGCTGGTATTGTGTCCACTTCACCTCATTTTTATACGTTATATGTTTATGTTAATTAGATTACTGTTTGATTAGCTCACAGTTTATGTTTATGTGAGCTGTTTATTAGATGTACTGCTATTACTGTTCTCAGTTTGCATTGTTTAGTATAATGTGATCAAGCTCTCACCTGATTTTGTGTGGTATATATTCTGTGTGTGTTTACAATAAACCAGTTTGCACCAAAGCTAATGTCATCTAAATTTTGGGTGCAAGGCTCAGCTATAATACCTGGTCCCTGGTTCCAGAGTGGAGGGAGCTGTATCTTAGAGGAAGCACCCAGATGGGGTGCCAGGCGATGCATCACAGTAATTATCCCTGATGTGATAAAAACAGCAAAATAAAATAGAGAGATTTTAGCCCTTCCCGATTCTATACAAAATGTTTTGGCTTTAGATACACTTTAAAGCTGAACTCCAGGAATTCATCTCCTTTGTAAAAAGTTAAGGCATACAATGAGTTAAAGCGGAGTTCCGCCGATTTATTTATTTATTTTTTAAGTCAGCAGCTACAAATACTGCAGCTGCTGACTTTTAAAACATGGATACTTACCTGTCCAGGGTTCCCGCAATGTTGGCACCCAAAGCCGATCTGTCCCTTGGCTGTCAGGTGCTGCCGCCACCATCCTCGGTAAGGGAATCAGGAAGTGAAGCCTTGCG
>JBBGZY010001880.1:2500-227500 GCA_037952925.1 Lithobates clamitans
TAAGGATGCTCCCCGGTGTGGTTTCTCTGGTGTACAAGAATCTCTCTTTTGTCAATGAAAGATTTTCCGCACTCTGGACAGGAGAACGGGCGCTCCCCGCTGTGAATCCTCTGGTGCATAACAAGTCTATTTTTCTCAAGGAAAGATTTCCCGCACTCTGGACACGAATAAGGGCGCTCCCCCGTGTGAATTTTCTGGTGTCTGACCAGTGCGTTTTTCAGAATGAAACATTTCCCGCACTCTGAACATAAAAAAGGACGCTCCCCTGTGTGACTTTTCTGGTGCGTGAGGAGCACTTTTTTCGCAACAAAACATTTTCCGCACTCTGAACATGAATAAGGGAGATCGCCCGTGTGACGTTTCTGGTGCGCGAGGAGAATTTTTTTCTCAGCAAAACATTTTCCGCACTCTGAACATAAATGAGGACTCTCGCCCGTGTGAATTCTCTGGTGTTTAAGAAGGTCTCTTTTTTCAGTGAAAGATTTCCCGCACTCTGGACAAGAATAAGGACGCACACCCGTGTGAATTCTCTGGTGTCTAACCAGTGCGTTTTTCACAATGAAACATTTTTCACACTCTGAACATGAAAAAGGACGCTCCCCTGTATGAATTTTCTGGTGCGAGAGGAGAACTTTTTTCTCAGCAAAACATTTTCCGCACTCTGAACATGAATAAGGGAGATCGCTTGTGTGAATTCTCTGGTGTTTAAGAAGGCCTGATTTCTGAATGAAACGTTTCCCGCACTCTGAACATGAAAAAGGGCGCTCCCCTGTATGAACTTTCTGGTGCCTGAGGAGCAGTTTTTCCTCAGTAAAACATTTCCCGCACTCTGAACATGAAAAAGGGCGCTCCCTTGTATGAATTTTCTGGTGCCTGAGGAGCAGCTTTTGCTCAGTAAAGCATTTTCCGCACTCTGAACATGAATGACTTTCGCCCGTGTGAAGTTTCTGGTGTCGAAGAAGGTGTCTTCTGTAAATGAAGCATCTCCCACACTCGGAGCAGGATAACGGGTCCGCTCCTGGATCTGTTGGTGTAGGCTCACCGTGAGATCTTCGACGGACATCCTGAGTACCAACATTCGATTTCTGTGGAGGTTCCTCACAATTTGGGGGATTGACTCTGGCGAAATATCGGACAATTCCATTATCTTCTGCAATAAAACCCTGAGATACAATGAGATGTCCCTCAGTAGACTTCCATAGATAGAGTCCATCTGTTGGAAACCAAGTTTGGAAGAAGTGTTAGAAGTCTCATACATTATGTTGGTAGAGCATTCAACAGTCTCCTCAAAATAACTCAACACACAGCCATTAATGGAAACAAAAGTGAGTACACCCCTAAGTGAAAATGTCCAAATTGGGCCCAATTAGCCATTTTCCCTCCCGGGTTTCATGTGACTCGTTAGTGTTACAAGGTCTCAGGTGTGAATGGGGAGCAGGTGTGTTACATTTGGTGTTATCGCTCTCACTCTCTCATACTGGTCACTGGAAGTTCAACTTGGCACCTCATGGCAAAGATCTCTCTGAGGATCTGAAAAAAAAAGAATTGTTGCTCTACATAAAGATGGCCTAGGCTATAAGAAGATTGCCAAGACCCTGAAACTGAGCTGCAGCACGGTGGCCAAGACCATACAGCGGTGTAACAGGACAGGTTCCACTCAGAATAGGCCTCGCCATGGTCCACCAAAGAAGTTGAGGTCACGTGTTCAGCGTCATATCCAGAGGTTGTCTTTGGGAAATAGACGTATGAGTGCTGCCAGAATTGCTGCAGAGGTTGAAGGGGGGGGGGGGGGTCAGCCTGTCAGTGCTCAGACCATACGCCGCACACTGCATCAAATTGGTCTGCATGGCTGTCCTCCCAGATGGAAGCCTCTTCTAAAGATGATGCACAAGAAAGCCCACAAACAGTTTGCTGAAGACAATCAGACTAAGGACATGGATTACTGGAACCATGTCCTGTGGTCTGATGAGACCAAGATAAACTTATTTGGTTCAGATGGTGTCCAGCGTGTGTGGCGGCAACCAGGTGAGGAGTACAAAGACAAGTGTGTCTTGTCTACAGTCAAGCATGGTGGTGGGAGTGTCATGGTCTGGGGCTGCATGAGTGCTGCCGACACTGAGGGGCTACAGTTCATTGAGGGAACCATGAATGCCAATATGTACTGTGACATACTGAATTAGAGCATGATCCCCTCCCTGCATGAGTGCTGGCGTGTAAGAGAAACCTGGGTAACAAGCGCACAGTGGTGCGCAGGTGTGGACATTCCAGGAAATGCACTAGAAAGGACATGTATTGGCGCATGCGCAAGCGCGTGCGCGCACGTGCGCGCATTGGCGCCAGTCCGCCTATTTAAACCTGCCAGTGACATGCATACTTTGCTGAGTGGTCTTTTCAGCTAGTGCCTGCTTACCCGATCCATACCAGTTTCCTGTATCCTGACCCAGCTTGCCTGAACCTCCTCTTGACCTCTGCCTGCCTACTTGTGACCCCGGCTTGTGTTTGACTCTGCTCCTGCCTGATGTTCCTGTGCCTCATTTCCCAACTGTGTACCGAACCTGGCCTGTGTCCCATCTTTGTCTTTGCCTCACGTCTCGGTATACCTGCTCCGTCAGGCTGTTGATGACCCCCTGGCTTTTGTCCCGGCTACGCCTTCAGCTGCCGATTCAGCGACACGGAGCTCCTGTTTTCAGTTCCGGTTCAGCGCTCCCCAGCCACCTGGGTTCCTGCCAGAGTCATCTGCTACCTCGGCCCTCGTGCCACTCTGTGTCCTCCACTCCCTGTCATCACTATCAGGGGTGTTGGACAGGAGGTGCAAGAGAAGCCCCCCCCTACAGCTCGATCTCCATCAGGTACGTGACATGCCAGCACTGGAGAGCTACAGATCATTGAGGGAACTATGAATGCCAACATGTACTGAGACATACTGAAGCAGAGCATGATCCCCTCCCTTCAGAGACTGGGCCGCAGGGCAGTATTCCAACATGATAACGACCCCAAACACACCTCCAAGATGACCACTGCCTTGCTAAAGAAGCTGAGGGTAAAGGTGATGGACTGGCCAAGCATGTCTCCAGACCTAAACCCTATCGAGCATCTGTGGGGCATCTTCAAACGGAAGGTGGAGGAGCGCAAGGTCTCTAACATCCACCAGCTCCGTGATGTCGTCATGGAGGAGTGGAAGAGGACTCCAGTGACAACCTGTGAAGCTCTGGTGACCTCCATGCCCAAGAGGGTTAAGACAGTGCTGGAAAATAATGGTGGCCACACAAAATATTGACACTTTGGGCCCAATTTGGATATTTTCACTTAGGGGGTGTACTCACTTTTGTTGCCAGCGGTTTAGACATTAATGGCTGTGTGTCGAGTTATTTTGAGGGGACAGCAAATTTACACTGTTATACAAGCTGTACACTCACTACTTTACATTGTAGACAAGTGTCATTTCTTCAGTGTTGTCACATCAAAAGATAGAAGAAAAGAGTTACAAAAATGTGAGTGAGGGGTGTACTTACTTTTGTGAGATGAAAAGGATACAGTACACCCAAATCACACTGTATTGGTGGAATTGTTACTGAAGAATAGAGATGGACCTTCCTCCACCTCAATTCTTGGAAGTGTGACAACCTACTGAGGGGGGATGGGGGACCCCTCCTGCCCCTTTGGGATAACACACCATGTTATTGCCAAAAAATAATAAAGATTTGATTTCAAATATATATTTGCATGACAATTTAAAACAGTTTATTGATATTAAATATTTGTTTTTACTTTGTATTCCAAAGGCTGTTTTTTTGTTTTTTTTTTATTCTGAACTTGTGACCAGCAACAGAGGACTAGAAGCTCCTCCTGCCACTGTTTCCCTGCAGACAGGCTGGGAGAGAGCTGGGTCATGTGACAGCTGGATATTGATTACGAAAAAGGTACTTGGATGTTTTTTTTTGTTTTATTTTTAATAATTACATCACCATCATCCACACACAGAAATAAAAGGAGCAATGTAAATTAACCAGTGTATGTTTATATCACTTTAAACCCAAAAACAAAAATATATTATATTGAGCACGGGTGCTCAACCTGTGGCCCTCCAGCTGTTGCGAAACTACAAGTCTCATCATGCCCCTGGCTTTGAGAGGCACCTGTATGCATTGCAATGCCTCATGGGACTTGTAGTCCTGCAACAGCTGGGAGGACCTCAGGTTCAGCACCTCATGATATTGAGGGTTTCTTCAGCTACTAATATTTGTAGGAATTAAAAATAGTAGAATGTTGATCTGTGAAATTATCTGACTAACTTTTCGGGAACAGGATGGAATTATTTCATTCCTGTTGGAAAATTGGGCGAAACTTGATATAGATTTCCTTCCTTCATCCGCATCTAAACAGCAGGTTTAGATTTTAATTTTTTGGGGTGAACTCCAAGAACATTTGTCTTTTTCAACCCGTGAAAATATATGAAATTAATTCTTTAAACTCAAAGAAGTCAATTAAAAAAAGGAAATGCTTCTTCAATTACTGTTTATTACTTACTTGTCTTGAGAAGTAGAGAAGATTCCACCTGTTTACTTTCCATATTCATCTCCCCCTTCTCCATAGACTGCTGATCTCCACTCACCAACCTCTCTTCTTCTTCCTCTTTACCCTCAACTTTGATGTCTTTCCGTTCTTCATTCTAAATTCCAGAGATGATAAAACATCAGTAAACACTGCTGCCAATAATAATAGATTACATAGAAGAATGTCCTCCCATATAATTATTTTTTAGTTCTTTGTGCCCAGTCCCATCTACCTAATCTCCTGATCTACCATTCTCTGTATATTGGTGATCTTCCTGTTTAGAATTGTGGGAATCCAGAGGACAACCCTCCTCCATAGACTGCTGATCTCCACTCACCAACATCTCTTCTTCTTCTTCTTTAACCTCAACTTTAACGTCTTTCAGTTCTTCACTCTAAACACCAAAGATAACAGAATACATTTGTACAAAGGAAGGAACCAGGAATTTCATAGAATGTCCTCTCATGGTTAGACTACAGTCCTACCTACCTGATGATGGTGAGGGATGGGGTGATCTTCTTGTGTGGAATACAGAGGACGAGAACATCTCTCTGGTGGGTTCCCATTACTGGATCCATCTGTAGGAAACACACACACTGACTAAATACATTGTTTCTATGTGTTTATCAGATGATGGAGGATCTAGGTGGACCTGCATCTAAACAGCAGGTTCACATTTTAATTTTTTTGGGGTGAACTCCACGAACATTTGTCCTTTTCAACACATGAAATGATGTAAAAGTAATTCTTTGAATGCAAAGAAGTAAATTAAATAAAGAAAATGCTTCTGCAATTAGTGTTTATTACTTACTTGTGTTAATATGTAGAGAAGATCCCTCCTGTTTACTTTTCATAATCATCTCCCCCTCCTTCATAGACTGCTGATCTCCACTCACCAACCTCTCTTCTTCTTCCTCTTTACACTCAACTTTGATGTCTTTCCGTTCTTCATTCTAAATTCCAGAGATGATAAAATATAAAATATGGAAACACTGCTGCCAATAATATGAGATTACATAGAAGAATGTTCTCTCATAGAATTATTTTTTAGTTCTTTGTGCCCAGTCCCATCTACCTGATCTCCTGATCTACCATTCTCTGTATATTGGTGATCTTCCTGTGTAGAATTGTGGGAATCCAAAGGACAACCCTCCTCCATAGACTGATGAGCTCCACTCACCAACGTCTCTTCTTCTTCCTCTTTAACCTCAACTTTAATGTCTTTCAGTTCTTCACTCTAAACCCCAAATATAACAGAATACATTTGTACAAAGGAGGGAACCAGGATTTTCATAGAGTGTCCTCTCATGGTTAGAATACAGTCCTACCTACCTGATGATGGTGAGGGATGGTGTGATCTTCCTGTGTGGAATCCCGGGAATACAGAGGATTGGAACATCTATCTGGTGGGTTCCCATTACTGGATCCATCTGTAGGAAACACACACACTGACTGAATACATTGTTTCTATGTGTTTATCAGATGATGGGTGATCTAGGTGGAGCCTCCGTACTGCTCTCTCCTTTACAATAAAGTCTCCTCTTACCCGGTGATGTGAGGGGCGGCTGATTCTCCATCATGACGTCCTTGTAGAGATCCTTGTGTCCTTCTAAATACTCCCACTCCTGCATGGGGAAATAGACAGTGACATCCTGACACCTTATAGGAACCTGACACACACAATGATATAGTCACCATCCAGATACATCCCTTGTCTGTTACTGGATAATGTCCCAGAATTCCCGGCATCGCTCACCTCTCCTGTCAGCTGCTCCATCATCTTGTTGATGGCTTCTAGAACTTTCTTTCCACAGTTTTCTTTCAGGCAGTGAGGTGGAGGCACTGTGATGGGTGATGCCCCTTTCACATAACTGTTGAGTGTAAATGGTTCACTCGATATTTTCTTTACAACTTTATAATCCTGTGTAAGGACAGAAAGTAAAAATTATCACTACAGACTATCCAAAATCCTCCTCACCTCTGGTCAGATCTGAGTTTTAAGTAAAGAGATGAGAGTGATGTCATGTGACCTCCCAGAATCCTCCTCACCTCTCCGGTCAGCATTTACTGTCTTACACTTGTGGTCATTAGGACGAATTGCCCCTTTACAGATACTGTAGCTAAAAAGACCAATGGTGTCAGTGAGAGCTTAGCTGAGAGGCAGAAATTACTCATTGCTCAAGGAACCTCTAGCAACCACTGGAGGAACCCTTGGGTTCCATGAAACCCCAGTTGAAAAAACATGGGTTAGAATCTCTGGGTTTTCGGTCACCAGTATGCCATTTAGGAACATTTTACTTCCAAGTGATGGGACAAGAGTAGTAGTCTCTGTGAGGGAAATTCACCTTAGACCACACTCTGGATCAAGTTAAGAAGTTTTCTTTATTTGACTCGTACGAGGAGACAAGTTACAACAAAAGGACAGATATTTGCCCATTGGTTCTGATCTCTATGACCCGTGCAATAGGGCAGCATACATAGAGTTCAGCCTTATGTGCTCCTATCTGACTTGTCTGTCTAACAATTGTAAAACTTGCATTTATATACCTTTACAAGCCTTATCTTAGCCATCTCTCCTAGATATGATTGGTTGCTAAGATCTACGTCAATGTAACTAACCATAAATCTGACACCTGTTCTACAACCAGACAAACTTATTCATTCCCAGAATTCCTATATGTTCATTAAAGTGATTTATAACTGGTTTTGTCCAATTAAAAACACCTGTGTAGAGATAGTATGGCACCCAGCTGTGTTAAATCAAACCCTCCTCGTCCTGATAAGACTTCACCAACTTCAAGGATAACAGATTTACGACTTTGGGAGAATGAACTTTCAATAACCCCATCTTATGTGTTATATGTCTCACTGCATACACATCAGTGTTTTCTTATTCAATGTATTTTAACAGTTTTTTTTTTTTTTTTTTTTTTTTCATTTTCAAAGCTGGTTTATTTTTCAAATCAAACAGTGTTCATCAATCAAAGCTGCATGGGGCTGCATTTGTTGAAACATGTTTCATTATGCAGGAGTTAAAGGACATGCTTTCTGTAAATAAGAGTCATTGTATATGTCTACAGGGCTGGCGCAGGTGCACCTATAACAGACAGGCCTCTTGTTCCTAATTAATAGGTACTGGAGTTAGGTTCTTATTCCAGCTTCTTATTTGCTTCTTCTTTTTAAATCTTTATTTCTCATTTTTCATAACAAAAATTTTTTTTCCCACCAGGGGCAGTTCTAGATACAAAATGATTTATAAATTCAAAAGTTGCACAAATTTAACCCCTGAAACCCCCCCTCTACCCTCCCCACCCTCCACCGCCCTCCCCCTCCCCCCTCCCCCCCCCTTCCGCAGGACGTAGCTCGCTAGGTGCGGATCATAACCAAGTCGCTCCTATCAATCTGTGGTTCCCTTTCTTGTTTTCGATTTATATAAACTCCTTCAGATAGGACCAAGATCTTTTAAATTTAATCCAACCTGACCACTTCCCAGTGTGTTCCGAGTCCTCGTCAGGTTCTGTTCCCCGCCGATCTAGACACTCCACATTGAATATATCATTGAGGCCAAGAAGCCAATCTCTCACATTGGGACTCGATGGTTTCAGCCAGTTTAAGGCAATCTGCCTCTTGGCCTCGTCCAATATTATAGGGACCAGCGAGGATCTATAACCCTTGACTGTTTCCTGAGTCCCATGAAAGAGGCAAGCCCATGGGTCTTCCTTAATTTCCCTCCCCGTAATATCCTTTATAAATGCCAGAATTCTTTTCCAGAAGGCCTTTATGGTGGGGCATTCCCACCAAATATGGGCCATCGAGCCCACAGTTGAGCACCCCCTCCAGCAGGTGTTAGCCTTTGTTCCGTCCATTTTATTGACTCTGTCTGGGGTGACGTACCATCTTGCTAAGACTTTATAGTGGATTTCCGTTCTCCTACTATCTAGTGACGTGTAGTGAGCTAAACTCAAAATTTTTTCTACCATATTCCTATTGCACTGTGTCCCCAGTTCCTGCTCCCACCTTTTAACATACGGAGGCCCTACCCCCTCCTGCTCTGCTTCCAAAATTCTATATATTTGGGCAATAACACCCCCTGTGTGTTCTTTCGTGCAGAGTTGCTCCAATGGCCTGAGCTCCTCCATACCTCTGAGAGGCTTCGGTAGGTTTCCGATGAAATGGGAAAGCTGGAGATACCTCCATCTGTCAATCACCCAGAGTTCTGACTCTCTGCTCAATTCCGTGAAAGTGCGTATTTTACCCTTATCAGTGAAATCTTTCAATTGAACGGAATCCTCCTTTAGCCAGTTCCCCCCCACCTCCCTCCTCCCTGGTTCAAAAAATAAATTATTTTTCATGTGTATCAACGGTGAATTATATGTCCATTTGTGCTGTGTATGTATTTTGTCCCAATATTTAAAAGTGTTTTGCGTTAGTATAGATGTGTTAGTGCTGAGTGCTCTAAACTTTGGAGGATTCCATAGTGACTGTGCTAGGTTATTATTACTTAAAGAGAACTCGATATCCACCCACCGTTTATCCGTCCCTTTCTTACTCCATTCCGTGATCCGTGAGAGCACTACTGCAATATAGTACCTATTTATATCGGGAACTGCTATTCCCCCTTTTTTTTTCCCTCTACTCAGTGTTGAAAAAGCAATACGTGGTTTTTTGTCACCCCAGACAGCTTCGCTGATTAATTTCCTTAAAACCTTCAGATAGTATCTTGGCATAGGGATCGGCAGCAGTTGGAATTTGTACAAGATTTTCGGAGTGATCATCATTTTGACCGTATTTGCTCGTCCGAACCATGAGAGAGGCCTAGACCGCAGTCTTCTAACCTCTTGCCTAATATCGTCTAGCAGTGGTATAAAATTTTTTTGGAATAACCCTTTAATGGTATTGGCCAGCATAACTCCCAGGTACCCAATCTCTCTCTTCCAGGGAAAGGGAAATACTGTAGCTAGGTGGGCTTCTTCCTGCTTGGGTAGACTGATGTTTAAAATTTCGGACTTGGCGGGGTTTATTTTGAAATTGGAGACTTCTCCATATGTTCTGAGGATACGGAGCACGTTAGGAAGTGTTATCCTAGGATTTGAGACAAAAAATAGGACGTCGTCGGCGAACGCCGACAACTTGTGCTCCTCCGTTCCCACCCTTACTCCGCTGCAGTCCGGACTGTTCCGAATGGAGGCCAGGAGCGGTTCCAGGGACAGGACGAACAGGAGGGGGGAGAGCGGGCAGCCCTGCCTAGTACCATTTACCATCTCAAAAGGTTTGGAAATGGCACCGTTCACCCTTACTACTGCTGTTGGACTTCTATATAGGACCCTGATCCAGGAAATAAACCTGGGCCCGAACCCCATGGCTTCTAGGGTGTTCATCAAGAACCCCCAGTCTACCCTGTCGAATGCCTTTTCGGCGTCTATCGACAGGAATAGAGCTGGGGGTCCCCTAAGTCTACAGAATTCCGAGAGCAGGACTGCCCGAACCCCGTTGTCCCTGCACTGTCTTCCCGGGATGAAACCGGACTGGTCCGGGTGCACCAGCTCCGCCATGTAACTCTTTAGCCTATTAGCCATGACCTTGGCGTATAGTTTGACATCCGCGTTTAACAGGGAGATGGGCCGGTAGCTGGAACACAGCCCGGCATCCTTCCCTTCTTTCAGTATCAGAGTTATCATAGCAGACAATGCCTCGCCTTCCATCTCATACTTAGTGCCCAATTCGTTCCAGTATTGGCACAGCCTAGGGGCTAGTATATGTTTCATTTTCTCTAGGTAGATGGTAGGGAAACCATCGGGGCCGGGGCTCTTACCCTTCGGGGAATCTCTTAGGGCTGATATGATTTCCTCTTCCTTGATTGGTTTGTCCAGGAGATCCCTGTCCTCTATAGGCAACACCTTTAAACCTGCTTCTTTTAAGAAAGCCCTGCTCCTAGCTGCCCGGGCCCTGACTTCCTCCTTCCCTCGCCCTAGTGCGTAGAGGTCAGCGTAAAATTTTCTAAACTCCTCTGCCATACCTCTGCTGGTCGCTATCTCTTTCCCTCCTGAGCTCTTTATTTTATCTATAAAATTCCGCCTCCTTTTTTTCCTTATTAATCTGGCTAAGTGTTTATTTAATTTGTTTGCCCAGAGGTATTTATCCCTTGCTATTAAATTGAAGGTTCTACTGGCATCCTGCTCCATCCTGTCCCTCAGCTCCTCTCTCCTGGCGACCAATAAGCGGTAACAGTCCTGGTCCTGCCCCTTTTTATGTGCTTGTTCCAGATTGAATATTGCCTCGATCAATTTTTCCCTTTCTTCCTTCCTTTTTTTTTTCCGACCTGCACCTATGGCTATAAGAGTCCCTCGGATGTAGGCCTTGTGTGCCTCCCATAAAATGGGAGGAGATACTTCTCCAGTATCATTTGTCTTAAAGAAAAAATCCACCTCATTCTGGATCTGCTCTATCACTGCGGGGTCCCTGAACAAGTCCTCATTCAGCTTCCACGAGAAAGGACTTGCCACCACTTCTGGTAGTTTTAGCCTCATCGTAACTGGGGAGTGGTCTGAGAGGGACATTATCTCAATTTTGGTTTCCACAACCCTCTCCAATAAATTGTGGTCTACAAAAATGTAGTCTAGTCTGGAGTACGTCCCGTGCACAGGGGAGAAGAAGGTGAAATCCCTTTCTTTGGCGTGCTGCACTCTCCACACATCCATTAACTGGTTGTGGAATAGTTTTCGTCTTATTGCCCTTAGTGACACCTTCCTTATCTCCTGAGCACGGGACGTACTATCCAGGGCAGGGTCTAGGCAAAAATTTAAATCTCCCGCTAAGACCATTTCCCCTTCCCCAAATGTCAGCAACTTCTCCAGTACTTGTCCCAGAAAGTTGGTTGGACTTTTATTAGGGCAGTAGACATTGGCCAACGTAAACGATCTAGGTCCAATTGAACCCTTTAGGAAAATATAACGACCATCGGGGTCTATCTGTCTATCCCTCACCGAAAAATTAGACGCCTTGGAGAGCCCTATAGCGACTCCCCTAGACCCCTTGGTAGGGGAATCCCCGTATACCCATTGAGGGATCCTAGAGGAGAACAGCCTGACCCCTGTCTCATGGGTCAGGTGGGTCTCCTGCAGGAAGACTATGTCCCCACGCATGAGACTCAGCTCCCCCATTATTTTGTGTCTTTTCCTTGGTGAGTTTAACCCTTTTACATTGTAGGATATAAATTTAATCTCGGACATAGTCAATAGAGCAACCGTTAACCTCTGTCCTCTGCTCCTCTCGCACCCGTCTTGCTGACTCCTCCACCCACTTCTGATCCCACCCTCTACCTAAACCCCTCCCCCCCCCGACACCACCACCCTCCCCCACCCCCCAATTTCCTCCTCCCCCCTCCCCCCCCTCGGTCCCGCCCGCCTCCCCTTCCCTCCCGTCCCCCCCCCACCACCCCGTGGCGCTCATTTCGCCGAAAGCCCGCCCGTATGGAAATTTTCCCATTCCACACTGCATGACTTCTCCTCCAGGGGTTGGCTCCAGACACCGGCCTCCGTCACCCCCCCCCCCCGAGAGGGAAAGGGCGAGGGAGGTGGGAGCACCAAGCGCCCCCCCCCCACAGATGTATCCCAGCTCCCACCGCCCCCCCTCCCGCCAGGACCATGCGTATGTTCTTCTATGCTCTTTAGCCTCCCGTCCCCTCTCTCTCTCGCTTCTCCTCCTACGTTCTGTCTATTCACGGCTGTCCGGCAGCTTGCCCGTCCCAAGACTCCCTCCACCTCTCGGTGTCGGCCACTGTCCCAAAGTACGTTAGTCTCGTGACCCTGAGAAATAAACATCCCTTTAATAGTGGAGAGGAGAGGCGGAGAAGGAGGAAGGAGAGAGGGGGGGGCGGGAACAGTGACAAAAAAAAAAAAAAAAAGAAGGGGTCCCCTCCCCGCTCCCCCCCCGCCCGCCTCCCCCTCTCCTCCCACGCCTCCACCCCATTGCCTCTTCTATCTCTGTAACAAGTCAGGGATGGGAATGCCCAGACTGCCACAGAAGTCCTGCATTTCTTCCATGAATCTCATTCTGTATGATCTTCCGTCCTTGGTTACGATCAGGGATGTTGGGAATTTTAACAGTTTTAATGAAGGCACAAGCAGACCTTTGTTTGACCCTGTCAAACTTAATTATTGTACTGTACATAACATTCCCATATTCCACATAATTATTTTTAAACCACCTGTATAAGAGGTTTTATCTTATCAGGCTGTAGTGAACTAAAATCTTATCTCTGTGATTTATATGCATTTCAAGGACTCAAAACAACTCTGTGTAACTTGAAATTATTCTACTTCTAAGAAATATTTTGCAAGCATGCATAAATGATTATAAAATAAGCATCTAATTTCTCTAACAGCCTCCTTAGATACAAAAAAGTATTTTGACTCAGTAGAGTGGGCATACTTGTTTCGCCTCTTATTTCCTGGGTGCGGCTGCTGTACACAGATCCATTGGTCAGACTAAAGGTTAATGGCATTATCTCAGACCCCTTTCCTATATCCAGGGGAACTAGGCAGGGGTGCCCACTATCGCCCCTCCCGTTTGCTCTGGCCATAGAGCCCCTGGCAGTAAAGCTAAGATCTACTCCTACTTTGGCTGGTCTGCGAATTGGGGAGTTTGAAGAACGGGTGTCTCTCTATGCAGGTGACATGCTTTTGTATCTGCAAGATCCAGGACCCTCGAACACCTCAGGCTTTGCTACACTATGGATTTTCAGAACCATTGACATTATTGTGGGATTCCTGTGGGGATCACGTGCCCCCAGAGTCTCTCAAGCTGTTCTAAAATTATCAGTTACAATGGAAGGGATGGTTCTCCCAGACCTGCGCTCCTATTTTTTTGCTTCACAATTGTCCTTTCTACACTGGCGACTTTTTCCCCAGACACCTAATGCCACTACTTTATTGGAAGCAGCGGTTGCCACCTCACAAACAACCCTACTAAATATGGTGTACAGGAACGTGATCCCGGAGAGGAAGGTGGGGTCAGTCCTGGCACTTCCTGGAAATATATTCCATCTCTGTTCCCAACTGAGAAGGGATGGGCCCTTATAGTTATCCCCAAATAACCCTTTGTGGTGTAATAAGTCCTTGGAGGAGTTTTTTAAATTAACAGGCGGACAAATATGTGCAAAATATGGTATAAAATATTTACATCATATATGCCAGGACAATGGATTGCCCACTTTTACACAATTGAGGGAACAATTTGGAATACCCAGGACGTGGCATTTCCGCTATGCTCAGCTGCGTCATGCAGCAGTCGCTCAGTTTGGGAATGGTGAGCTTCATGTACAGAATATGGCGCCGAAGAAGGTTATGATTGACCCGGATCCATCTAAACAAATTACTAGATACTATAGGGAAGTGGGTCCTGGGAACCCAGGCTTAATGTCCAAGGCCAGAGCACGGTGAGGGACTGTTGTCCTGGAGTTGTCTGAGGAGCTGTGGCAGGAGGCTCTCGATACCTATCTTGTATCTGTCATCTCTTCCACGGATAAGATGATTCAACTTCGATACCTTCACCAGATGTACTACAGGCCAACTAGACTACACCAAATGCGTAGGAGGGAATCTGCAGTCTGTCATAAATGTATGGGGGCGGAAGGAACTTTCATCCATATGGTGTGGGAATGCCATAAGATAAGACCGCTGTGGTCTCAAGTAACTGAATTTATTTCTGATAACTTTGGACTACCTAATACTTACTCTCCCTTATGTTGCCTCCTGGGGGTCTTTGACCAGGAGGAGATGAATGTACACACTAAACTGTTCCATAGGATCCTATACTTTGGAGTAAGGTAAACTTATAGCCCGGCAATGGATTTATGGAGAGCAGCTAACAGTAGGGATGTGGGTTAAGGTAGTAAATGCGGATGTACTTTTATATAAAATGACGTATGAGGCCAGGGGTGCCCCCAAGAAGTTTAGAAAGGTATGAAGGTTGAAAAATAAAATAAAATATATACTAATGTTTAGCGGGGGTCCCCTGGGAACAGAAAGTTATTTCAAAAGGTTCCTCTGTGTCGAAAATGTTGAGAAAGGCTGTGTTAAATAGGAAATGGGATATGCTTCCCTGAAGATATGGCCAGGGTACTAGGTGTAAACCTAGACTCTGACCTGTCCTTTCAGACCCAAATCCAATAGTTGTCAAAAGCTTGTAGACTTCAACTAATGAAACCACCAAGCTACTCATTCACTCCCTTGCCATCTCTCGCCTTGACTATTGCAACTCCCTTCTCATAGGCCTACTTCTCCACAAGCTATCCCCTCTTCAGTCTATCATGAATGTTGCTGCCAGACTCATCTACCTTACCAACCGCTCAGTGTCTGCCACCCCTCTCCGCCAATCCCTACACTGGCTTCCGATCGCCCAGCGAATTAAATTCAAAATACAAACAACATCATACAAAGCCATTCACAACTCTGTCCCGAGCTACATCACCAATCTTGTCTCCAAATATCACCCAAACCGTCCTCTACGCTCCTCTCAAGACCTCCTGCTCTCAAGCTCCCTTGTCTTCTCCTCCCATGCTCGTCTTAAGGACTTCTCCAGAGTCTCTCCCATCCTCTGGAACTCACTACCCCAATCTGTCCAGCTATCGTCTACCTTGGCTGCGTCCAGCCGGTTCCTGAAAACTCATCTCTTCAGGGAAGTCTATCACCCCTCCGACTAATCTTTTACCACTTCTATCAGCTCATCCCCCACTGTTACAACCATTTGTACCACTTGCTCCACCCTATTAGATTGTAGGCTCTTTTGAGCAGGGCTCTCTTAACCATTTTGTATTTTATTGTATTGTAACTGTACTGTCTACCCTTTAAATTGTAAAGCGCTGTGTAAACTGTTGGCGCCATATAAATCCTGTATAATAATAATAATATGAGCTTTCCTGATGAGATGAGCTTTCAGGGATCACCTGAAGGCCTTTGAGGACTTCTACGGAAAAAGGAAGAGGAGGGAAGGAGATAGAGTTGTATGTGACACCCAAAGAGTGCTAAGATAGGTAGGTGGACTACCATGACTACCATGAAAGAGCAGAGTCGTGGTGGTCAAGGGAGTTTGAAGGAGGGTCGGGGAACCTGTATAGTATATTTTCCCAGAGGGAAATCTCAGTAGAGGGTTTGAGTTTGTCGTATTTCTGTATTTATAGAGGGCGTTTGAGTTTGATGTACAGTAGTTGTATATCGTATACAAGTGTGTAGCAGCATTTGCCGGAGATAAAAATACATCATGTGTATATAGAGGAAGAGGACGGACACAATCAATGGTTAAAGGCATCACAAATATGGAGGAAGAGGACCGACACAATGGGGAGAGGTTGGGAAGGGGTTTCAATTGGACGTGAATATAAAATATCCTATTACCTCCTCAGTTCCAGCAATGTCTCCTCTCTACTTCCTGCTACTTCACCGGAAACTATTGTTTTTTTTCCTTACCTCACTTCCTGCCTTTAATACTACATCCTGTCTATACCATACCTCATTTCCTGTCTATGTGTGCCACTTACAATTGGTGAGATCGCCATCTTGGGGTGAATATAAAGACTGCCGCCTCCGTTGTTTCTGAACACTTTGAAAACATTCTTCCGTGTTCTTGCGCAAGTTAAAAGTCAACCAAGGAAAAAAAAAAGTACATACTTTGCAAAAGTTATTGGCTTTCTTATTGGCCTTAGGTGGTTATTTTATGTTGTCTGGATTTGTAGGTTAATAGAAAAGTGTACTGTAGCGTTTCAAACGTTTCCTTTGTAAAAGCATAAGCAATGAAAAAAAAAATATTTTAATGCCTGGTAAGAAAAATGCCAACATAGGAAAAAAAAGTGTATATCTTTTTTAATGTGAAGAAACCACACTTGTTCTCAAGAATGTGAAGTGCCCAAACACAATGCACATGGGTGTTAGTTTTATTGTGTCACACCAAGAGCCGAAACTCCTTACCGGATCATTTTGATCTCTGCAGTATAGAAGATCAAAAGCGCATTGGAAATAGCAATCCTGCAACCTGAACCACTCAAAGAGGGTGTGTATCCGCTCAGAAAAACAATTAAATACAGACCAGCGTGGGTGCTCGCCACTGCAAATTTCCAGAATGAAGAAAAAATTGGCCCCACACCACCACAGGACTGATGCAAAAAAAACCTTTATTGTCCTCAAAGATAGAAAAGCAAAGCAGGACAAGCTGTTGACTCCTTTCACACTCAGATCATGTGCTTAATCAAGATCAACCCCCACAATCCACACTACATTCTCCAACAGCTCTCCCCCCACCATCCACACTACATTCTCCGACAGCTCTCCTCCATCCACACTACATTCTCCGACAGATCTCCTCCATCCACACTACATTCTCCGACAGATCTCCTCCACCATCCACACTACATTCTCCGACAGATCTCCCCCCACCATCCACACTACATTCTCCGACAGCTCTCCTCCATCCACACTACATTCTCCGACAGATCTCCTCCATCCACACTACATTCTCCGACAGCTCTCCTCCACCATCCACACTACATTCTCCGACAGATCTCCTCCCACCATCCACACTACATTCTCCGACAGATCTCCTCCCACCATCCACACTACATTCTCCAACAGATCTCCTCCACCATCCACAATACATTGTCCGACAGATCTCCTCCCACCATCCACACTACATTCTCCGACAGATCTCCTCCCACCATCCACACTACATTCTCCGACAGATCTCCTCCCACCATCCACACTACATTCTCCGACAGATCTCCTCCACCATCCACACTACATTCTCCGTCAGCTCTACTCCACCATCCACACTACATTCTCCGACAGATCTCCTCCACCATCCACACTACATTCTCCGACAGCTCTCCTCCACCATCAACACTACATTCTCTGACAGCTCTCCTCCACCATCTACACTACATTCTCCGACAGCTCTTCTCCATCAACACTAAATTCTCCAACAGCTCTCCTCCACCATCCACACTACATTCTCCAACAGCTCTCCTCCACCATCCACACTACATTCTCCGACATCTCTCCTCCACCATCCACACTACATTCTCCGACAGCTCTCCTCCACCATCCTCATTACATTCTCCGACAGCTCTCCTCCACCATCCACACTACATTCTCCGACAGATCTCCTCCCACCATCCGCACTACATTCTCCGACAGCTCTCCTCCACCATCCACACTACATTCTCCGACAGATCTCCTCCACCATCCACACTACATTCTCCGACAGCTCTCCTCCACCATCCACACTACATTCTCCGACAGCTCTCCTCCACCATCCATACGGCATTCTATGATCGTTCTCCTCTTCTTTTCTTCATTAAAGACCATCTTCTCTATATATTCACTGAATTCATATACATGTTGTGATTGTCTTCCCCAGATATTGTCATTTTTTTCATGTATAACAACAGTTTCTATGTTTCAGTCTGTGTGAAATATGGGACCAAGGCAGCACTTTTTTTTTAAAGGACCATGGTACTATAATTTAATCCCGTTAGACTTATAACTATCATTCACTCACTGTATTGTATCTATGGAAGAAAAGCATTGTCACCCTGGAACAGGGGTCTCCAAACTTTTTACTTTGAAGGCCACATCATATATTTTACAGATATTCGCAGACCGAAAAAAAGGTATTTATAAATAAATCCTCAATCATGAAATAGAAAAGACTTTAAAAAAAGGCTGCTATGAGCGGGGCTGGATGGTGCACCTGTATCCTCCGCCCACACCTAAATGCCAGATTCTCATGCACCAGGGCCAAAAATTAAATGTACATGAGGCCTTGTGTCCCTCATCAGGGCCCCCCTGCACACTTATGTCCTCACCAGAGCCCCCCTGCACACTTGTGTCCCTCATCAGTCACCCCCACACTTGTGTCCCTCATCAGAGTCCCCCTACACTTGTGTCCCTATCAGAGCCCCCTCCCCCAAGCACATTCCTTTCCTCATCACCGCCTTCTAATACCCCCCCGTAGATCAGTGTGCTCATTACCGCTGTGCAGCACATCCTGTGCTGCTTCCCCGCAACTCGAGCAGAGTCCGTCCCCGCAGTGAGTCTGATGATTGTAACTGCGGGCCGGACAAAAAACGTCCTAGCGGGCCGTACTTTGGAGACCCCGGCCCTAGACTATTCACTTTTGATTTGGAATACAGAATCCATCCCACTCTCTTCTGTGAGAAAGAAAGAAGGTGGAGTCCATCAGGGGAGGATTGGGCAGGGCCAACACTGTATTGGATTTCAGTCCAGCAGAAGGAAGGTTGGCAGCTCACTATCACTTCTCTGCCAAGTGTAGTATCTGTTCTTATCAGTTGCCAATAGGAGGCGCTGTGCTACTGCCCCGACTAGGAGGGCGGTTGGGGGGGGGGGGGCGGCTATGCAAATCCTCTGGTGTAATGGTACCTAGAAGGTTAGTATTGGGGCGAACCGAGTCTGGAGCGTCCTAACAAACTTGGAGGCCGGCGTTAGGCTCCCCCGAGAAAGGCGAGAGGGTACACCTGGTGAGGATGGAGAGGCACTGGGTCTGGCGGAAGGCCGGGTCACGAAAAAAGCCTGTGGTGTATGTGCCGAAAATCCCACTGTGAGTGAGGGTCACTTTGTGTTACGGCACCAAGGTCACTGCACCATCACACTTTTTTCGCACCTGCCTCTTGGGCCGGGCCTTTTGGCTGGGACCAGAGGAATTTTCATTTCTGGCCGGAAGGCAGGCTATTGTACCACACAATGGCACAATATTGCACTTTCTCCACTTCCCTTTTATGTATTTTTTTTTTTTTTTTGGTTGTTGGGTATGTACACTTTGCTTCACGTTTGATGAGTAGGGTGTAGGTCCTCGGGCCTGCCCTGAAAGTCTTAGGAGGGGGTGGACATGGCCTTCTGGCTTAGTTTGTCCTCTCTCATTGGGGTCTCCCTTTCGTGGGAGCCCCACCTAGTACTTGGGTGGGTCTGTTTTGGCAGACTTTCCAGAGAACGGGGTCCGTCTGGCTTCGGCCAGATGGACCATGTGAAAGTACCCCAGTCCCTGTCTGGAGCCTAATGCCCTGGGGGATCAGGGCAAGGTCCTTCTATTTTGGAGGACCATATGTGACCATATATATGTGACCATATATGGGCTTAATATATATGGGTGTCTGGCAGATGAACCGGTATTTTACTGTATTTGCAACATTTTAACCACTTCACGACTGCAGTATAGCGGTTTTACTGCTGCAGGGCGGCTACTGTGTGCAGGATCACATATATATATATATGCAGTGGTACCCCCATAAGGGCTGCTGATTGACAATAAACAGTGCAATACAATACATATATCTATACAATGTACTCAAGGGCTCCCCCTAGGTTGCAATACACTGTTCACCTTGTAAATAAGACTATAATGTTTCTGCAGAAGTTGATAAAAGTCTCTTGTCTTCTTCCTCTTCAGCTAGCTTATTTTATATTAGACTGCAGTATTTGTAAATCCAGGTAAGAAACAAGTAGGTAGCACATTATAGCAGAAATGGCATGCTGGTAACTGAGTGCTTGCACGTATAGGACACCTATAGAACTTCTTCCTTAATGAATGATGCAACTCAGCATTAACTTTGCAGTACAAAGAGGGCAGACTCTGAAGCTCCACTATACGCAGTATGTGGCTAAATGAGATCACCTCTGTGGGACTACAGGTCTCACCAGCCGCCTGGTTCTATTACACTTATGTCCTCCCCAGACCCCCCCTGCACACTTATGTCCTCCCCAGACCCCCCCTGCACACTTATGTCCTCACCAGACCCCCCCTGCACACTTATGTCCTCACCAGACCCCCCCTGCACACTTATGTCCTCACCAGACCCCCCCCTGCACACTTATGTCCTCACCAGACCCCCCCTGCACACTTATGTCCTCACCAGACCCCCCTGCACACTTATGTCCTCACCAGACCCCCCTGCACACTTACGTCCTCACCAGAGCCCCCCTGCACACTTATGGCCACACCAGAGCCCCCCTGCACACTTATGTCCTCACCAGAGCCCCCCTGCACACTTATGTCCACACCAGAGCCTCCCTGCACACTTACATCCTAACCAGAGCCCCCCTGCACAC
The DNA here is from genome assembly GCA_037952925.1 of Lithobates clamitans. Classification (NCBI taxonomy): domain Eukaryota; kingdom Metazoa; phylum Chordata; class Amphibia; order Anura; family Ranidae; genus Lithobates; species Lithobates clamitans. The sequence continues at coordinate 23,167 of JBBGZY010001880.1, forward strand.
TTATGTCCTCACCAGACCCCCCTGAACACTTACTTATGTCCTCACCAGAGCCCCCCTGCACACTTACTTATGTCCTCACCAGACCCCCCTGAACACTTACTTATGTCCTCACCAGAGCCCCCCTGCACACTTACTTATGTCCTCACCAGAGCCCCCCTGCACACTTATGCCCACACCAGACCCCCCTGCACACTTATGTCCTCACCAGAGCCTCCCTGCACACTTATGTCCTCAGAGTCCCCCCACACTTGTGTCGTCATCAGGGCCCCCCTGCACACTTATGTCCTGACCAGAGCCCCCCTGCACACTTGTGTCCCCCATCAGAGTCTCCCCTCCACACTTGTGCCCCCATCAGACCCCGTCCTTGCACACATATGTCCTCACCAGAGCTCCCCCTGCACACTTCTGTCCCCCATCAGAGTCCCCCTCATACTTGTATCCCCATCAGAGTCCCCCTAAACTTTTGTCCCTCATCAGAGTCCCCCTCCACACTTGTGCCCCCATCAGAGTCCCCCTCATACTTGTATCCCCATCAGAGTCCCCCCTACACTTTTGTCCCTCATCAGAGTCCCCCTCCACACTTGTGCCCCCATCAGGCCCCTTCACACTTATGTCCACACCAGAGCCCCCCTGCACACTTATGTCCTCACCAGACCCCCCTGCACACTTACTTATGTCCTCACCAGAGCCCCCCTGCCCATTTATGTCCACACCAGAGCCCCCCTGCACACTTATGTCCACACCAGAGCCCCCCTGCACACTTATGTCCTCACCAGACCCCCCTGCACACTTACTTATGTCCTCACCAGAGCCCCCCTGCACATTTATGTCCACACCAGAGCCCCCCTGCACACTTATGTCCTCACCAGACCCCCCTGCACACTTATGTCCTCAGAGTCCCCCCACACTTGTGTCGTCATCAGGGCCCCCCTGCACACTTATGTCCTCACCAGACCCCCCTGCACACTTATGTCCTCAGAGTCCCCCCACACTTGTGTCGTCATCAGGGCCCCCCTGCACACTTATGTCCTCACCAGAGCCCCCCTGCACACTTATGTCCTCACCAGAGCCCCCCTGCACACTTGTATCCTCAGAGTCCCCCCACACTTGTGTCCCCTTCAGGGCCCCCGTGCACACATATGTCCTCACCAGAGCCCCCCTGCACACTTATGTCCTCACCAGAGCCCCCCTGCACACTTGTATCCTCAAGAGTCCCCCCACACTTGTGTCCCCTTCAGGGCCCCCGTGCACACTTATGTCCTCACCAGAGCCCCCCTGCACACTTATATCCTCACCAGAGCCCCCCTGCACACTTGTGTCCCCCATCAGAGTCTCCCCTCCACACTTGTGCCCCCATCAGACCCCGTCCTTGCACACATGTCCTCACCAGAGCCCCCCTGCACACTTATATCCTCACCAGAGCCCCCCTGCACACGTGTGTCCCCCATCAGAGTCTCCCCTCCACACTTGTGCCCCCATCAGGCCCCGTCCTTGCACACATGTCCTCACCAGAGCCCCCCTGCACACTTATATCCTCACCAGAGCCCCCCTGCACACTTGTGTCCCCCATCAGAGTCCCCCTCCACACTTGTGCCCCCATCAGGCCCCTTCACACATATGTCCTCACCAGAGCTCCACCTGCACACTTATGTCCCCTATCAGAGCCCCCCCTGCACATTTGTGATCCTGCACTTCCAGGTAGGAAGAGGCAGAATGGCAGGCTGCCTGTGTAAACAAGGCAGGTCGCCGTTCCGTCAGTAGTCAAGGCACGGATCCTGTGTTCCTGCAAAGCAGAGACAAGGAACCATGTCTTCCCCCTAGTAAAAGCACCCCCCCCCACAGTACACAAACACCGGCTAGGCACACAGTTATAAAGGAAGTAAAGCCCACTATAAAAGATTTGTTTTAAGCCCCCCCAGGTAGGTTTATGGCATAATGTGCTAGTATGACTTACCTGTCCTATGGTGTCCTTCAGCGCAACACTGGGACTGATCCGGCTGTCCCTCGGAGATTCCATCTTCGCCCGGTCTTCCTTCTGGGTCCCGTGCCTTCGGCCTTTTGATAGGCCTGGCTACGATAACACGACTCCCATGTATGCACACGGAAGTCACATTTACCGCGGCATGGATCGGGGGGCCGAAAATGTTCGCTGAGCCTTGCATGCGCACGGGAGTCACATTTACCGCGGCACGGATCGGGGGCCGGAAATGTTTGCTAAGCCACGAATGCAATAAATGTGACTCCCATGCGCATGCGCGGCTCAACAGACATGACAGCTGACAGCCAGAAGGATGCATTTATGACAGAAGAGACCAATAGGGTCTCTTCTGTCATAAATACATTGCCTGTCAGCCATTTGTTGACAAACCAGCTTTACTTCCATTTTAACCCTTTGATCGCCCCTGATGTTAACTCCTACCCAGCCAATGTCATTAGTACAGTGACAGTGCATATTTTTAGCACTGCTTACTCTATTAGTGTATCTGGTTTCCAAAACAGTGTCAGTGAGTGTCTGATTTGTCCACCGCAATATCGCAGCCCCGCTATAAGATGCTAATCGCCGCAATTACTAGTAAAAAAAATAAATTAAAAAAATCTATAAATATATTCCATAATTTGTAGATGGAAACCAATCAATATACACTTATTGGATTTTTTTTTTTTTACCAAAAATATGTAACAGAATACATATTAGCCTAAATTGATGAAGAAATTTGATTTTTTAAATTTTTTTTATTGGATGTGTTTTATAGCAGAATGTAAAAAAAATATTGTTTTTTTTTTTCAAAATTGTGTAAAAAAAATAAAAAAAACACAGAGGTGATCAAATACAACCAAAAGAAAGCTTTATTTGTGGGGAAAAACAGTAAACAGTAAAAAATGGAGGACAGACCATATTGGCCCCATAAAGAATGAGGAAGGACATCTGGTTACAAAGGATGGGGAGATGGCGAAGGTATTGAATGTATTCTTCTCCTCAGTCTTCACGAGTGAATCGGGGGGCTTCAGTAACCAAAACTGCAGTGTTTATCCTCAGGACACAACACAGGAAGCACCTCCATGGTTAACAGAGGACAGAATTAAAATTAGACTTGGGAAACTTAACATTAATAAATCACCGGGACCAGATGGCTTGCACCCGAGGGTACTTGGGGAACTCAGTAAAGTAATTGCCAGACCATTGTTCCTAATTTTTACTGACAGTCTACTGACTGGAATGGTACCAGCTGATTTGAGAAAGCCAATGTAGCACCAATATTTAAAAAGGGCCCAAAATACATCCCTGGGAATTACAGACCAGTTAGCCTAACATCAATAGTATGTAAGCTCTTAGAGGGGATGATAAGGGACTATATACAAGATTTTAGTAATAAGAACGGTATCATTAGCAGTAATCAGCATGGATGCATGAAGAATCGTTCTTGCCAGACCAATCTATTAACCTCCTATGAGGAGGTGAGTTGCCACAAATTGAACAAGATTGGTCCCAGCACAGAACCCTGGGGGACCCCACTACCCACCTCTGACCATTCCGAGTACTCCCAATTCATCACCACCCTCTGAACTCGCCCTTGTAGCCAGTTTTCAATCCATGTACTCACCCTATGGTCCATGCCAACGGACCTTATTTTGTACAGTAAACGTTTATGGGGAACTGTGTCAAATGCTTTTGCAAAATCCAGATACACCACGTCTACGGGCCTTCCTTTATCTAGATGGCAACTCACCTCCTCATAGAAGGTTAATAGATTGGTTCTTCATGAATCCATGCTGATTACTGCTAATGATATCGTTCTTATTATTAAAATCTTGTATATAGTCCCTTATCATCCCCTCCAAGAGTTTACATACTATTGATGTTAGGCTAACTGGTCTGTAATTCCCAGGGATGTATTTTGGGCCCTTTTTAAATATTGGTACTACATTGGCTTTTTTCCAATCAGCTGGTACCATTCCAGTCAGTAGACTGTAGACTTTCCTTAACTTTCCATTAGGGAAAATGGTCAGCAATTACTTGACTGAGTTCCCTAAGTACCCTCGGATGCAAGCCATCTGGTCCCGGTGATTTATTAATGTTAAGTTTCTCAAGTCTAATTTTAATTCTGTCCTCTGTTAACCATGGAGGTGCTTCCTGTGTTGTGTCATGAGGATAAACACTGCAGTTTTGGTTACTGAAGCCCCCCGATTCACTCGTGAAGACTGAGGAGAAGAATAAATTCAATACCTTTGCCATCTCCTCATCCTTTGTAACTAGATGTCCTTCCTCATTCTTTATGGGGCCAATATGGTCTGTCCTCCCTTTTTTAACTGTTTACATACTTAAAGAATTTCCTGGGATTTTTTTTGCTCTCCTCCGCTATGTGTCTTTCGTGTTCTATCTTAGCCGTCCTTATTGCACCCTTACATTTCTTGTTGCATTCTTTATAAAGTCTGAATGCTGACGATGATCCCTTCTCCTTTGCTTTTATATGCATTGCAGCGTACTTACTTTTGGGGGATACTGTATATCTTCTTGTGGTTATACTAAGATTTTCTCACTAGGAGGAAATCTGACCCTCAGTGGTATGACTCCTCCGGTGTGTCACAAGATCTCTTTCCTCAGTGAAACATTTCCCGCACTCTGAACATGAAAAAGGATGCTCACCGGTGGGAACTTCCTGGTGCGTAGTAAGTGCTTGCTTGCGAATGAAACATTTCCCGCACTCTGAACATAAGGAAGGGCGCTCGCCCGTGTGAATTCTCTGCTGTTTAAGAAGGTCTGATTTCTGAATGAAATGTTTCCCGCACTCTGAACATAAATAGGGACTTTCACCCGTGTGAATTTTTCTGGTGTGCAAGAAGTTTTGTCTTCTCCGTGTGACACTTCCCTCATTTTAAACATGAGAAGGGACACTCACCGCTTTGTTTTCTCTGGTGTGAGAGAAGTGTTTTCTTCTCAGCAAAACACTTCCCGCACTCTGAACATGAAAAAGGCTGTTCACCAGTGTGAATTCTCTGGTGCGAAACAAGTGATTTCTTGTGACGGAAACATTTCTCGCACTCTGGACACGGATAAGGACGCTCCCCCGTGTGATTTCTCTGGTGTTTAAGAAGGTCTCTTTTTTGGATGAAAGATTTCCCGCACTCTGAACACGAGAACGGACGCTCCCCACTGTGAGTTCTCTGGTGTATAACAAGTTTATTTTTCTCAATGAAAGATTTCCCGCACTCTGGACACGAATAAGGGCGCTCCCCCGTGTGAATTCTCTGGTGCCTATCCAGTGAATTTTTCAGAATGAAACATTTTCCGCACTCTGAACATGAAAAAGGGCGCTCCCCTGTATGAATTTTCTGGTGCGTGAGGAGCACTTTTTTCTCAGTAAAACATTTTCCGCACTCTGAACATGAATAAGGGCGATCGCCCGTGTGAAGCTTCTGGTGTCGAAGGAGGTCTGATTTTTGAATGAAACATTTCCCGCACTCTGAACATAAATGAGGACTCTCGCCCGTGTGAATTCTCTGGTGTTTAAGAAGGTCTGATTTCTGAATGAAACGTTTCCCGCACTCTGAACACAAATGAGGACTCTCGCCCGTGTGAATTCTCTGGTGTTTAAGAAGGTCTTTTTTTTCAATGAAAGATTTCCCGCACTCCGGACACGAATAAGGACGCACACCCGTGTGAATTCTCTGGTGTCTAACCAGTGCGTTTTTCATAATGAAACATTTTCCACACTCTGAACATGAAAAAGGACGCTCCCCTGTATGAATTTTCTGGTGCCTGAGGAGCAGTTTTTGCTCAGTAAAACATTTTCCGCACTCTGTACATGAAAAAGGGCAATCGCCCGTGTGAAGTTTCTGGTGTCGAAGGAGGTCTGATTTCTGAATGAAACGTTTCCCGCACTCTGAACATAAATGAGGACTCTCGCCCGTGTGAATTTTCTGGTGCTTAAGAAGGTCTCTTTTTTCAGTGAAAGATTTCCCGCACTCCGGACACGAATAAGGACGCTCCCCAGTGTGAATTCTCTGGTGTCTAACCAGTGCGTTTTTCAGAATGAAACATTTTCCACACTCTGAACATGAAAAAGGGCGCTCCCCTGTGTGAATTTTCTGGTGCCTGAGGAGCAGCTTCTGCTCAGTAAAGCATTTTCCGCACTCTGAACATGAATGACGTTCGCCCGCGTGAAGCTTCTGGTGTCGAAGAAGGTGTCTTCTGTAAATGAAGCATTTCCCGCACTCGGAGCAGGATAACGGGTCCGCTCCTGGATCCGTTGGTGTAGGCCCACCGTGAGATCTTCGACGGACATCCCGAGTACCAACATTCGATTTCTGTGGAGGTTCCTCACAATTTGGGGGATTTACTCTGGCGAAATATCGGACAATTCCATTATCTTCTGCAATAAAACCCTGAGATACAATGAGATGTCCCTCAGTAGACTTCCATAGATAGAGCCCATCTGTTGGAAACCAAGTTTGGAATAAGTGTTAGAAGTCTCATACATTATGTTGGTAGAGCATTCAACAGTTTCCCAGACCTCCGGCATGGAACTGGGTGCAATCAAAGCAGAAAACATTTAACGTACAATATCTCCCAAAAGTAAGTACATCCCTCAGTCACATTTTTGTAGATATTTTCTTCTATCTTTTCATGTGACAACACTGAAGAAATGACACTTTGCTACAATGTAAAGTAGTGAGTGTACAGCTTGTATAACAGTGTAAATTTGCTGTCCCCTCAAAATAACTCAACACACAGCCATTAATGGAAACAAAAGTGAGTACACCCCTAAGTGAAAATGTCCAAATTGGGCTCAATTAGCCATTTTCCCTCCCCGGTGTCATGTGACTCGTTAGCATTACAAGGTCTCAGGTGTGAATGGGGAGCAGGTGTGTTAAATTTTTTTGTTATCGCTCTCACTCTCTCATACTGGTCACTGGAAGTTCAACATGGCACCTCCATGGCAAAGATCTCTCTGAGGATTTGAAAAAAATAAATTGTTGCTCTACATAAAGATGGCCTAGGCTATACGATGATTGCCAAGACCCTGAAACTGAGCTGAAACACGGTGGCCAAGACCATACAGCGGTATAACAGGACAGGATCCACTCAGAACAGGCCTCACCATGGTCCACCAAAGAAGTTGAGCCCACATGCTCAGCGTCATATCCAGAGATTGTCTTTGGGAAATAGAAGTATGAGTGCTGCCAGCATTGCTGCAGAGGTTGAAGGGGTGGGGGGGGTCAAAAAATGGACAGTTTCCCCGGTGGGGCTTTAGACAGCAATATCTTGAAATCCAGAATAATAAAAAAAATGTATAACCAGTAAGTGCTTTTATTGAACCATGAACAATTGTAATGTTATAATTCAATTGGCATTACAACATAGAGCGCTGGCCAAGTAGTACAATACATATTCCACAATATAAAGTCGAAACATCTTTACACAAAATTATATACAGTCATACATTTCCGGGCTGTTGACGGTATAAATCCCCGACGCGTTTCGACCTGTGTACGGTCATCATCAGGGGGATAGTTGGTTCTATAAAATACATTGAATATCTTCAAAATTTAAGAACATGTCATCATAAATCTCATTGTAAGGTTAAAAATGGTAGTATATTTACCGCTGAAAAGTAGAGGGAATAATCCTTTGGCCAGTAAAAGCCGTAAATGGATCCGGGGGGCCCCCATATTCGCCCCTGTCTCCCCAGAGCGCATGAGACCAGCCCAAGGGGCTTGCAAGGAGCCACATAGACGCCCTCCAGGGGAAGGAGAAGTCAGACATGTCCTGTGGTCTGATGAGACCAAGATAAACTTATTTGGTTCAGATGGTGACAAGCGTGTGTGGCGGCAACCAGGTGAGGAGTACAAAGACAAGTGTGTCTTGTCTACAGTCAAGCATGGTGGTGGGAGTGTCATGGTCTGGGGCTGCATGAGTGCTGCCGGCACTGGAGGGCTACAGTTCATTGAGGGAACCATGAATGCCAACATGTACTGTGACATACTGAAGCAGAGCATGATCTCCTCCCTTCAGACTGGGCCACAGGGCTGTATTCCAACATGATAACGACCTCAAACACACCTCCAAGACCACCACTGCCTTGCTAAAGGAGCAGAGGGTAAAGGTGATGGACTGGCCAAGCATGTCTCCAGACCTAAACCCTATTGATCATCTGTGGGGCATCCTCAAATGGAAGGTGGAGGAACGCAAGGTCTCTAACATCCACCAGCTCTGTGATGTCGTCATGGAGGAGTGGAAGAGGAGTCCAGTGACAACCTGTGAAGCTCTGGTGACCTCCATGCCCAAGAGGGTTAAGGCAGCACTGGAAAATAATGGTGGTCACACAAAATATTGACACTTTGGGCCCAATTTGGACATTTTCACTTAGGGGTGTACTCACTTTTGTTGCCAGCGGTTTAGACATTAATGGCTGTGTGTTGAGTTATTTTGAGGGGACAGCAAATTTACACTGTTATACAAGCTGTACACTCACTACTTTACATTGTAGACAAGTGTCATTTCTTCAGTGTTGTCACATGAAAAGATAGAAGAAAAGATTTACAAAAATGTGAGAGGTGTACTTACTTTTGTGAGATAAAAGGATACAGTACACCCAAATCACACTGTAGTATTGTTTGTGCATTGGTGGCATTGTTACTAAAGAATGGAGATGGATCTTCCTCCACCTTAATTCTTGGAAGTGTGACAACATACTGAAGAATGGAGATGGACCTAGAGCAGAGATGGTCAAATTACTAGATATAGGAATGTAAGCCATGATTTTAATGTTAAATACCGGGGTTATGGCAACAGCTAGCTGCCATAACCTGGTATCGTTTTTTTCCATACTCAGACGGCCCCCACTCAGCTCTATGCCCTTGGAGGACCGGAGCGAACTCCGACATCACTTCTGGTTCTGGGGCTTAACCACTTCATTACCTGTCCATAGTAATATGGCGCCCGCAGGAGGGATCTCCCATCCTGGGCGGGAGTCATATGACGTCCTGGGCTTTCTGGCCATCTAGGGGACACACGCGCCCGCCGCGTTGCTTGGGATCCGGTGCATGTGCCCGGCGGTCGCGAGGTCCGCCGGGCACCCTCGATTGCCCGTGAACACAGCAGGACCGTGGATCTGTGTGTATCACCTGTCAGGTGAGAGGAGACCGATCTGTGTTCCCAGTACAGAGGAACACCGATCGGTCTCCTCCCCCCTGTGAGTCCCCTCCCCCTACAGTTAGAATCACTCCCTTAGGAAACATAATTAACCCCTCGATCACCCCATAGTAATAACCTCTTCCCTGCCAGTCACATTTATACAGTAATCAATGCAATTTTATAGCACAGATCGCTGTATAGATGTGAATGGTCCCAAAAATGTGCCAAAAGTGTCCGATATGTCTGTCGTAATGTCACAGTCACAAAAAAAAAAAAAAATTGGCAGATCGCCGCCATTTCTAGTAAAAAAGATTTAAAAAAAAAAAGCCATAAATCTATCCTGTATTTTGTGGACGCTATAACTTTTGCACAAACCAATCAATATACGCTTACTGCAATTTTTTTACCAAAAATATGTAGAAGAATACGTATCGGCCCAAACTGAGGAAAAATTTTTTTTTTTTTTTAAATTGCGATATTTATTATAGCAAAAAGTAAAAAATATTGTGTTTTTTTTCAAAATTGTCGCTCTTCTTTTGTTTATAGCGCAAAAAAAACAAAACCGCAGAGGTGATCAAATACCACCAAAAGAAAGCTCTATTTGTGGGAAAAAAAGGACATCAATTTTGTTTGGGTACAATGTCGCATGACCGCACAATTGTCATTCAAAGTGCGACAGCGCCGAAGACTAAAAATTGGTCTGGGCAGGAAGGGGGTGAAAATGCACGGTATTGAAGTGGATAAAGACATGATCTTTTTCAAAAAAAAAAAAAAATGTTGTTTCTTCTGCTTTGAAGGGTAAATGAGAGATGTGAGGTCTTTTTGAACCCAGATCTCTCAATAAAGAGGACCTGTCATGCTTATTTATATTATTAAGGGATGTTAAACATTCCTTGTAATAGGAATAAAAGTGATACAAAAAATAAAGGGACAGTGTAAACGTAAAAAATAAAAAGTAAAATAAATAAGAAAAAAATAAAAATGTAAAGTTCCCCTTCCCCGCGTGCTCAACAAACTCATACGTACATTGCACCCGCATTAGTAAACAACATTCAAGCCACACATGTGAGGTATTGTCGCGATCGTTAGAGCGAGAGCAATAATTCTAGTACTAGACCTCCTCTGTAACTCTAAACTGGTAACCTGTAAAAAAAAATTAAAGCGTAGTCTACAGAGATTTTTAAGTACCGAAGTTTGGTGCCGTTCCACGAGTGTGCGCAATTTTAAAGCACGACATGTTAGGTATCTATTTACTCGGCGTAACATCATCTTTCACATTATACAAAAAAATTGGGCTAACTTTAGCATTTTGTTTTTTCTTAATTCATGAAACCAGGATGGTGACCAGGAGAGAACCTCAGCACGGAGCCAATCAAAAGAAGGGTTGTGCATCTGTAACCAAGGATAACCAATAACCAGCAGAAACCTAGCTGAGGTAATAACTTGGAATTGGATTATCTCATGGTGAAGAGCCCCTATGGCCATGGACAATGGAACCATCTCATGAATCACATGGGCAGACTGTAGGGGTCTTCTGTCAACAGCCTTAATGGCAAGTGGAGTGTCACACAGCTGCAGTGGAATCGAGTGCTTTGATACAAAGGCAGCATCAATGAACAGGCCTGCAGCCCCAGAGTCGATTAGAGCCTGTATCTCGATGGATGACTCAGCTCAAGAAAGGGTGACCGAAACCAGGGGCTTATCCTTCTGGATAACTGGGGATGAAACAACGCCACCTAAGGTCTGTCTGTGACAGGACCTCAAGGTTCGAGCGTTACCTGGACGGGTGGGACAAGACTTCAAAAAGTGACCTGCCTGGCCACAATAAAGTCACAATCTCTCCCTCCTCCTAACGGCTCTCTCATCCGCAGAGAGACACGTGAAGCCCAAGTGCATGGGTTCATCTTCACTGACCGACTCGGTACCAGGAGGCATGGGAGTTGAGGGAGGCAAGGGTGGGACTGCAAAGCTCGGAGGCAAACGTACAGAAGGCTTCCACAAGCGCTCCTTAAAAGAGAGTCTTTCTCTGAGTCTGGAGTCAATGAGGATGGCAAACGTGATCAACTTCTCCAGCTCGGTGGGTACATCTCCGCCTGCTATCTCATCCTTGATGGAATCGGAGAGACCATGAGAAAAAGCATCCACGAGGGCCTCATTGTTCCAAGCAACCTCTGCTGCCAGAGTATAGAATTCAATGGCGTAGTCGGCAACAGTTCTCGTACTCTGTTTGATGGACATGAGGCACATGGCAGCAGAACCGGCGCGTGCAGGAACATCAAAAAATAATAAATAAAAAAAAATAAAATAAAAAAAACGGAGTTGTGAAAAAATACCACCAAAAGAAAGCTCTATTTGTGCGAACAAAATGATAAAAATATCATTTGGGTACAGCGTAGCATGACCGCGCAATTGTCATTGAAAGTACGAGAGCGCTGAAAGCTGAAAATTGGTCTGGGAAGGAAAGGGGCGAAAGTGCCCGGTATTGAAGTGGTTAAACGCAAAGAAGTAAATTTAAAAAAAGGAAATGCTTCTGCAATTAGTGTATATTACTTACTTGTGTTGAGAAGTAGAGAAGATTCCACCTGTTTACTTTCCGTAATCATCTCCCCCTCCTCCATAGACTGCTGATCTCCACTCACCAACCTCTCTTCTGCTTCCTCTTTAACCTCAACTTTGATGTCTTTCCGTTCTTCATTCTAAATTACCGGAGATGATAAAATATAAAATATGGAAACACTGCTGCCAATTATAGGAGATTACATAGAAGAATGTTCTCTCATAGAATTTTTTTTTAGTTCTTTGTGCCCAGTCCCATCTACCTGATCTCCTGATCTACCATTCTCTGTATAGTGGTGATCTTCCTGTGTAGAATTGTGGGAATCCAAAGGACAACCCTCCTCCATAGACTGCTGATCTCCACTCACCAACCTCTCTTCTTCTTCCTCTTTAATCTCAACTTTAATCTCTTTAATTTCTTCACCCTAAACCCCAAGGATAACAGAATACATTTGCACAAAGAAAGAAACCAGGAATTTCATAGAATGTCTTCTCTTGGTTTAGAATACATGCTCAGTCCCACCTACCTGATGATGGTGAGGGATGGTGTGATCTTCCTGTGTGGAATCCCGGGAATACAGAGGACGGGGACATCTCTCTGGTGGGTTCCCATTACTGGATCCATCTGTAGGAAACACACACACTGACTGAATACATTGTTTCTATGTGTTTATCAGATGATGGAGGATCTAGGTGGACCTGCATCTAAACAGCAGGTTTACATTTTAATTTTTTGGGGGTGAACTCCAAAAACATTTGTCCTTTTCAACACATGAAATGATGTAAACATAATTCTTTAAATGCAAAGAAGTAAATGAAATAAAGAAAATGCTTCTGCAATTAGTGTTTATTACTTACTTGTGTCCATATGTAGAGAAGATTCCTCCTGTTTACTTTTCATAATCATCTCCCCCTCCTCCACAGACTGCTGATCTCCACTCACCAACCTCTCTTCTTCTTCCTCTTTACCCTCAACTTTGATGTCTTTCCGTTCTTCATTCTAAATTCCAGAGATGATAAAATATAACATCTGGAAACACTGCTGCCAATAATAAGAGATTACATAGAAGAATGTTCTCTCATAGAATTATTTTTTAGTTCTTTGTGCCCAGTCCCATCTACCTGATCTCCTGATCTACCATTCTCTGTATATTGGTGATCTTCCTGTGTAGAATTGTGGGAATCCAAAGGACAACCCTCCTCCATAGACTGCTGATCTCCACTCACCAACCTCTCTTCTTCTTCCTCTTTAACCTCAACTTTAATGTCTTTCAGTTCTTCACTCTAAACACCAAAGATAACAGAATACATTTGTACAAAGGAAGGAACCAGGAATTTCATAGAATGTCCTCTCATGGTTAGAATACAGTCCTACCTACCTGATGATGGTGAGGGATGGTGTGACCTTCCTGTGTGGAATCCCGGGAATACAGAGGATGGGGACATCTCTCTGGTGGGTTCCCATTACTGGATCCATCTGTAGGAAACACACACACTGACTGAATACATTGTTTCTATGTGTTTATCAGATGATGGGGGATCTAGGTGGACCCTCCGTACTGCTCTCTCCTTTACAATAAAGTCTCCTCTTACCCGGTGATGTGAGGGGCGGCTGATTGTCCATCATGACGTCCTTGTAGAGATCCTTGTGTCCTTCTAAATACTCCCACTCCTCCATGGAGAAATAGACAGTGACATCCTGACACCTTATAGGAACCTGACACACACAATGATACAGTCACCATCCAGACACATCCCTTGTCTGTTACTGGATAATGTCCCAGAATTCCCGGCACCGCTCACCTCTCCTGTCAGCAGCTCAGTGATCTTGTTGATGACTTCTAGAACTTTCTTTCCACAGTTTTCTTTCAGGCAGTGAGGTGGAGGCACTGTGATGGGTGATGCCCCTTTCACATAACTTTTGGTTGTAAATGGTTCACTTGATGTTTTCTTCACAACTTTATAATCCTGTGTAAAAGGATAGAAAGTAAAAATTATCACTACAAACTATCCAGAATCCTCCTCACCTCTGGTCAGATCTGAGTTTTAAGTAAAGAGATGAGAGTGATGTCATGTGACCTCCCAGAATCCTTCTCACCTCTCCGGTCATCATTTACTGTCTTACACTTGTGGTATTAGGAAGAATTACCCCTTTACAGATACTGTAGCTAAAAAGATCAATGGTGTCAGTGGGAGCTTATCTGAGAGGCAGAAATTACTCATTGCTCAAGGAACCTCTAGCAACCACTGGAGGAACCCTTGGGTTCCATGAAACCCCAGTTGAGAAAACCTGGGTTAGAATCTCTGGGTTTTCGGTCACCAGTATGCCATTAAGGAACATTTTACTTCCAAGTGATGGGACAAGAGTAGTAGTCTCTGTGAGGGAAATTCACCTTAGACCACACTCTGGATTAAGTTAAGAAGTTTTCTTTGACTCGAGCAGACAAGTTACAACAAAAGGACAGATATTTGCCCATTGGTTCTGATCTCTATGACCCGTGCAATAGGGCAGCATACATAGAGTTCAGCCTTATGGGCTCCTATCTGACTTGTCTGTCTAACAATTGTAAAACTTGCATTTATATACCTTTACAAGCCTTATCTTAGCCATCTCTCCTAGATATGATTGGTTGCTAAGATCTACGTCAATGTAACTAACCATAAATCTGACACCTGTTCTACAACCAGACAAACTTATTCATTCCCATAGTTCCTATATGTTCATTAAAGTGATTTATAACTGGTTTTGTCCAATTAAAAACACCTGTGTAGAGACAGTATGGCACCCAGCTGTGTTAAATCAAACCCTCCTCGTCCTGATTAGACTTCACCAACTTCAAGGATAACAGATTTAGGACTTTGGGTGAATGAACTTTCAATAACCCCATCTTATGTGTTATATGTCTCACTATATAATCCTATATGTATGTATTCATATATTGGTTCTACAAAAAGGTATCATTTACAAATATATTATATATACCGTATATTAAATATAGCGAATTAAATTGAAAATACAAACATCATACAAAGCCATTTACAACTCTGCCCTGAGCTACATCACCAAACTTGTCTCCAAATATCACCTAAACCATCCTCTACGCTCCTCTCAAGACCTCCTGCTCTCAAGCTCCCTTGTCTTCTCCTCCCATGCTCGTCTCAAGGACTACTGTAGAGTCTCTCCCATCCTCTGGAACTCACTACCCCAATCTGTCCAGCTATCGTCTACCTTGGCTGTGTCCAGCCGATTCCTGAAAACTCATCTCTTCAGGGAAGTCTATCACCCCTCCAACTAATCTTTTACCACTTCCATCAGCTGATCCCCCACAGTTACAACCATTTGTACCACTTGCTCCACCCTATTAGATTGTAGGCTCTTTTGAGCAGGGCTCTCTTAACTGTTTTGTATTTTATTGTATTGTAACTGTACTGTCTACCCTTTAAATTGTAAAGTGCTGTGTAAACTGTTGGTGCCATATAAATCCTGTATAATAATAATAATAATAATAACATGAGCTTTCCTGAAGAGATGAGCTTTCAGGGATCACCTGAAGGCCTTTGAGGACTTCTATGGAAAAAGGAAGAGGAGGGAAGGAGATAGAGTTGTATGTGACACCCAAGGAGTGCTAAGATAGGTAGGTGGACTACCATGAAAGAGCAGAGTCGTGGCAGTCGAGGGAGTTTGGAGGAGAAACCTGTATATGATATTTTATTAACGTGATCTGGATGTCCTACCAGTATATTTTCCCAGACGGAAATCTCAACAGAGGGTTTGAGTTTGTCATATTTCTGTATTCATAGAGGGCGTTTGAGCATTTGCCGGAGATAAAAATACATCACGTGTATATAGAGGAAAAGGACGGACACAATTAATGGTTAAAGGCATCACAAATATGGAGAAAGAGGACCGACACAATGGGGAGAGTTTGGGAAGGGGTTGTAATTGGACGTAAATATAAAATAATATCTTATTACCTCCTCAGTTCCAGCAATGTCTCCTCTCTACTTCCTGCTACTTCACCGTAAACTATTGTTTTTATTCTTTACCTCACTTCCTGCTTTTAATACTACTTCCTGTCTGTACCCTACCTCATTTCCTGTCCGTGCGTGCCACTTACAATTGGTGAGATCGCCATCTTGGGGTGAATATAAATACTGCCGCCTCCGTTGTTTCTGAACACTTTGAAAACACTCTTCCGTGTTCTTGCGCAAGTTAAAAGTCAACCAAGGAAAAAAAAAAAAGTACATGCTTTGCAAAAGTTATTGGCTTTTTCATTGGCCTTAGGTGGTTATTTTATATTCTCTGGATTTGTAGGTCAATAGAAAAGTGTACTGTAGCGTTTCAAACATTTCCTTTGTAAAAGCATAAGCAATGAAAAAAAAAAATATTGCATTGTCCTCACAGACAGAGAAGCAAAGCAGGACAAGCTGTTGACGCCTTTCACACTCAGATTATGTGCTTAATCAAGATCAACGCCCACAATCCAAACTACATTCTTCAACAGATCTCCTCCATCATCCACACTACATTCTCCGACAGATCTCCTCCACCATCCACACTACATTCTCCGACAGCTCTCCTCCCACCATCCACACTACATTCTCTGACAGATCTCCTCCACCATCCACACTACATTCTCCAACAGCTCTCCTCCACCATCCACACTACATTCTCCGACAGATCTCCTCCACCATCCACACTACATTCTCCGACAGATCTCCTCCACCATCCACACTACAATTTCCGACAGCTCTCCTCCCACCATCCACACTACATTCTCCGACAGATCTCCTCCACCATCCACACTACATTCTCCGACAGCTCTCCTCCACCATCCACACTACATTCTCCGACAGCTCTCCTCCACCATCTACACTACATTCTCCAACAGCTCTCCTCCACCATCCACACTACATTCTCCAACAGCTCTCCTCCACCATCCACACTACATTCTCCGACAGCTCTCCTCCACCATCCACACTACATTCTCCGACAGATCTCCTCCACCATCCACACTACATTCTCCGACAGATCTCCTCCACCATCCACACTACATTGTCCGACAGATCTCCTCCCACCATCCACACTACATTCTCCGACAGCTCTCCTCCACCATCTACACTACATTCTCCGACAGCTCTCCTCCACCATCCACACTACATTCTCCGACAGCTCTCCTCCACCATCTACACTACATTCTCCAACAGCTCTCCTCCACCATCTACACTACATTCTCCGACAGCTCTCCTCCACCATCCACACTACATTCTCCGACAGCTCTCCCCCCATCCACACTACATTCCTGCACACTTGTCTCCCTACGAGTGCCCCCTCCCCCCAAGCACATTCCTTTCCCCATCACCACTTTCTAATCCCCCCCCCCGTAGATCAGTGTGTTCATTGCCACTGGACATGACAGACGTGACACACAGGAGGACTCTGCTGATGGGGACATTGATGTGCGGCCGGCTCCGCTGCTGGGGACGCTGATGTAAGGAGGACTCTGCTGATGAGGACACCACATGTAAGGAGGACTCTGCTGCTGGGGACACCAGATGTAAGGAGGGGCTCCGCTGATGGGGACACAGATGTAAGGAGGGACTCCATTGCTGGGGGCACAGATGTAAGAAGGGGCTCTTCTGCTGGGGACACAGATGTAAGGAGGACTCCGCTGCTGGGGGCACCTGATGTAAGGACAGACTCTGCTGGGGGCACCTGATGTAAGGATGGACTCCGCTGGGGGCACCTGATGTAAGGACGTACTCCGCTGGGGGCACCTGATGTAAGGACGGACTCCGCTGGGGGCAACTGATGTAAGGACGGACTCCGCTGGGGGCACCTGATGTAAGGACAGACTCTGCTGGAGGCACCTGATGTAAGGACGGACTCCGCTGGGGGCACCTGATGTAAGGACGGACTCCGCTGGGGGCACCTGATGGCATCTGGTGGCAGGCGACAGTGGTAAGTGACACGCTTGGGGATAACACTGATTCTGCATTATGGTGAGTTGAATGATTTTTTTTTATATTACAATGTAATAATAAAAATAATGCGCTTCAATCATCCTGACACCATAACAACCATGGTGCCAGGATGATTGAAGTGCTAACACCAGGTGTTTGGAGTATCTTTATCTGCCGATTGTTAAACTTTCTAGAATACACATATTTCCATTGTTGTGTAGGATCTGGGGCTGCTGTCCCTCCATCCCTCTCTCCCCCTTTCCCTCTCCATCCCTCATTCATCTCAGACTCTAACCACACCCCTTTGAGCCACGCCCATTTAAGGCACGCCCACTATCTTTATCTGCCGTTTGTTAAACTTTCTAGAATACACATTTTTCTAGTGTGGTGTAGGATCTGGGCCTGCTGTCCCTCCATCATCTCAGACTCTAACCACACCCCCTTAGAGCCATGCCCCTTTAACACACGCCCACTATTTAGCTGAACCCACGCCCATTTTTCTTTGCCACATTTTTCTTTTTTGCGGTGCCACGCCTACAAATGAATGCTCCGCCCCCCAATTATAACAAGACTCCGCCTACAGGCAAAAAAGTGTCCCTATAATTTTTTTTACGTTTTACATTACATTTTATGTTGGCAACTATGCCTTTAAGTTGTCTGTCTTGTGTGTCACTTTATGTATTTTTTTTTTTGGTTGTTGGGTATGTATACTTTGTTTCACGTTTGACGAGTAGGGTGTAGGTCCTTGGGCCTGCCCTGAAAGTCTTAGGTGGGGGTGGACATGGCCTCCTGGCTTCGTTGGCCCCCTCTCATTGGGGTCTCCCTTTGGGGGAGCCACACCTAGTAATTGAGTAGGTCTGTTTCGGCAGACCTCCTAGAGAACGGGGTCCGTCTGGCTTCGGCCAGATGGACCATGTGAAAGTACCCCAGTCCCCGTCTGGAGCCTAACGCCCGGGGGATCAGGGCAAGGTCCTTCTATTTTGGAGGACCATATGTATGCACTTTTTGTGTTCACATTTTGGTGTGCACTTTGTTTTGGCACCGGGTGGAGTTTTTGGAGTTTTACACACCACGGGCTTAAAAAAAATAGAAAGAAAAAGCTCACTACTGGAAGTTTTAAGCTTCCTGGGTGTCTGGCAGATGAACCCGTATTTTTCTGTATTCGCAACATTTAAACCACTTTACGACCGCCGTATATCGGTTTTACTGCTACATGGTGGCTGCTGTGTGCAGGATCACTATATATATATATATATATATATATATATATATATATATATATATATATATATATATATATATATAAAAATAAATATATAAATAATATATATATATACACATACACACACGTGATCCTGCACTTCTGGGTAGGGGAAGCGAATACGCGGCGGCGGCTCGCTCCTGGTGCGATTATGCAGCCGATCAGCGGGTACTGCAGACTCGATGTCCGCCGGCACCCACCAATCGTTCAGTAGAGGTAAACAAGGCAGGTCGCCGTTCCGTCAGCAGGGAAGGCACGGATCCTGTGTTCCTGCAAAGCAGAGACAAGGAACCATGTCTTCCCCCTAGTAAAAGCACCTCCCCCCACAGTACACAAACACCGGCTAGGCACACAGTTATAAAGGAAGTAAAGCCCGCTATAAAAGTTTTGTTTTAAGCCCCCCCAGGTAGGTTATGGCATATTGTGCTAGTATGATTTACCTGTCCCATGGTGTCCTTCAGCGTAACGCTGGGACCGATCCGGACGTTCCCCGGCGCTTCCATCTCCGCCCGGTCTTCCTTCTGGGTCCCGTGCCTTCGGTCTTTTGATAGGCCAGGCTACGATAACGCGACTCCCACGCATGTGCATGGAAGTCACATTTACCGCAGCATGGAACGGGGGCCGTAAGTGTTCGCTGAGCCGTGCATTCCCACGAGAGTCAGATTTACCGCGACACGGATCGGGAGGGGCGTAAATGTTCCCTGAGCCACGAATGCAATAAATGTGACTCCCATGTGCATGCGCGGCTCAACTGACATGACAGCTGACAGACAGAAGGATGCATTTATAGGGTCTCTTCTGTCATAAATACATTGCCTGTCAGCCATTTGTTGACAAACCAGCTTTACTTCCATTTCAACCCTTTGATTGCCCCTGATGTTAACTCTTACCCAGCCAATGTCATTAGTACAGTGACAGTACATATTTTTTAGCACTGATTACTCTATTAGTGTCACAGGTTCCAAAGACAGTGTCATTGAGTGTCTGATTTTTTTGCTGCAATATCGCAGCCCCGCTATAAGATGATGATCGCTACAATTATTATTATAAAAAAAAAAAAAATTAAAAAATCCATAAAAATATCCCATAATTTGTAGATGCAAACCAATCAAAATACGCTTATTGGATTTTTTTTTAACCAAAAATATGTAACAGAATACATATTAGAATCTCTTCATCAATTTAGGCTATTTTTTAAATTTTTTTTATTGGATGTGTTTTATAGCAGAATGTAAAAAAAAATTTAGTTTTTTTTTTTCAAAATTGTCAGACTTTTTTTTTTTTTAAAGGCACAAAAAATAAAAACCGATCAAGTACCACCAAAAAAAAAAAAGCTTTATTTGTGGGGAAAAAAAGACACCAATTTTATTTGGGTACATCGCCGCATGACCGCGCAATTGTCAGTTAAAATAACGCAGTGCCGAATCGCAAAAAATGGCCTGGTCAGGAATGGGGGTTAAACCTTCCGGGGCTGAAGTGGTTAATGAATGAAAACATGAAGAAATGTGCATGCACTGGAGAAATAGACGCAATAAATATATACATATTTTTATTTCTTTTTTCAAATATACACTTTAAATGCCTCCATACAATTTTAAATACAGTATCTCACAAAAGTAAGTACACCCCTCACATTTTTGTAAATATTTTCTTCTATCTTTTCATGTGACAACACTGAAGAAATGACACTTTGTCTACAATGTAAAGTAGTGAGTGTACAGCTTGTATAACAGTGTAAATTTGTTGTCCCCTCAAAATAACTCAACACACAGCCATTAATGTCTAAACCGCTGGCAACAAAAGTCAGTACACCCCTAAGTGAAAATGTCCAAATGAGGCCCAAAGTGTCAATATTTTGTGTGGCCACCATTATTTTCCAGCACTGCCTTAACCCTCTTGGGCATGGAGGTCACCAGAGCTTCACAGGTTGTCACTGGAGTCCTCTTCCACTCCTCCATGATGACATCACAGAGCTGGTGGATGTTAGAGACCTTGCACTCCTCCACCTTCCATTTGAGGATGTCCCACAGATGCTCAATAGGGTTTAGGTCTGGAGACATGCTTGGCCAGTCCATCACCTTTACCCTCAGCTTCTTTAGCAAGGCAGTGGTTGTCTTGGAGGTGTGTTTGGGGTCGTTATCATGTTGGAATACTGCCCTGTGGCCCAGTCTCCGAAGGGAGGGGATCATGCTCTGCTTCAGTATGTCACAGTACATGTTGGCATTCATGGTTCCCTCAATGATCTGTAGCTCTCCAGTGCCGGCAGCACTCTTGCAGCCCCAGATCATGACACCCCACCACCATGCTTGACTGTAGACAAGACACACTTGACTTTGTACTCCTCACCTGGTTGCCGCCACACACACTTGTCACCATCTGAACCAAATAAGTTTATCTTGGTCTCATCAGACCACAGGACATGGTTCCAGTAATCCATACCCTTAGTCTGCTTGTCTTCAGCAAACTGTTTGCGGACTTTCTTGTGCATCATCATTAGAAGAGGCTTCCTTCTGGGATGACAGCCATGCAGACCAATTTGATGCAGTGTGCGGCGTATGGTCTGAGAACTGACAGGCTGACCCCCCACCCCTACAACCTCTGCAGCAATGCTGGCAGCACTCATACGTCTATTTCCCAAAGACAACCTCTAGATATGACGCGGAGCACGTGACCTCAACTTCTTTGGTAGACCATGACGAGGCCTGTTCTGAGGAGAACCTGTCCTGTTATACCACTGTATGGTCTTGGCCACCGTGCTGCAGCTCAGTTTCAGGGTCTTGGCAATCTTCTTCTAGCCTAGGCCATCTTTATGTAGAGCAACAATTTATTTTTTTTCAGATCCTCAGAGAGTTCTTTACCATGAGGTGACATGTTGAACTTCCAGTGACCAGTATGACAGAGTGAGAGTGATAACACCAAATTTAACACACCTGCTCCCCATTCACACCTGAGACCTTGTAACACTAACGAGTCACATGACACCGGGGAGGGAAAATGGCTAATTGGGCCCCAATTTGGACATTTTCACTTAGGGGTGTACTCACTTTTGTTGCCAGTGGTTTAGACAATAATGGCTGTGTGTTGAGTTATTTTGAGGGGACAGCAAATTTACACTGTTATACAAGCTGTACACTCACTACTTTACATTGTAGACAAGTGTCATTTCTTCAGTGTTGTCACATGAAAAGATAGAAGAAAAGATTTACAGAAATGTGACTGAGGGGTGTACTTACTTTTGGGGGATACTGTATATCTTCATGTGGGTATAATAAGAATTTCTCACTAGGAGGAAATCTGACCCTCAGTGGTATGACTCCTCCGGTGTGTCACAAGATCTCTTTCCTCAGTGAAACATTTCCCGCACTCTGAACATGAAAAAGGATGACCACGGGTGTGAATTTTCTGGTGCGCAGTAAGTGCTTCCTTGCGAATGAAACATTTCCCGCACTCTGAACAGAAGAAAGGGCGCTCGCCCGTGTGAATTCTCTGGTGTTTAAGAAGATCTGATTTCTGAGCGAAACGTTTCCCGCACTCTGAACATAAATGAGGACTCTCGCCCGTGTGAATTTTCTGGTGTGCAACAAGTTTTGCCTTCTCCCTGTAACAATTCCCGCACTCTGAACATGAGAAGGGACACTCACCGCTGTGCCTTCTCTGGTGTGCGAGAAGTGTTTTTTTCTCCATGAAAGATTTCCCGCACTCTGAACATGAAAAAGGCTGTTCACCAGTGTGAATTCTCTGGTGCGTAAGAAGTGGTTTCTTGTGACGGAAACATTTACCGCACTCTGGACACAAGAAAGGGCGCTCACCCGTGTGAATTCTTTGGTGCGTAAGAAGTGCGCCTTTCTCAGTAAAGCACTTCCCACACTCTGAACATAAGAAAGGGCGCTCGCCAGTGTGAATTCTCTGGTGTTTAAGAAGGTCTGATTTCTGAATGAAACATTTCCCGCACTCTGAACATGAATGAGGACTCTCGCCGGTGTGAATTCTCTGATGTGCGAGAAGTTTTGCTTTCTCAGTATAACATTTCCCACACTCTGAACATGAGAACGGACGCTCCCCCCTGTGCCTTCTCTGGTGTATAACAAGTTTTCCTTTCTCAATGAAAGCTTTCCCGCACTCTGGACACGAATAAGGACGCTCCCCCGTGTGAATTCTCTGGTGTTTAAGAAGGTCTCCTCTTTGAATGAAAGATTTCCCACAAAATGAACATGAGAACGGACGTTCCCCCGTGTGAATTCTCTGGTGTCTAACCAGTGCGTTTTTCAGAATGAAACATTTCCCGCACTCTGAACATGAAAAAGGACGCTCCCCTGTGTGACTTTTCTGGTGCGTGAGGAGCACTTTTTTCTCAGTAAAACATTTCCCACACTCAGAACATGAAAATGGACGATCGCCCGTGTGAAGTTTCTGGTGTCGAAGAAGGTCTCCTCTGTGAACGAAGCATTTCCCGCACTCGGAGCACGCGTGAGGACGAGCACTCGTGTGACTTTTCTGGTGCGCGAGAAGGTCTTTGCTTTCAGTGAAAGATTTCCTACACACCGAGCACGCTAATGAGTCCACTCCTGCGTGAACACCTTGAGGGCTTGAAGACCATTCCTTGGGATTAGATGGATCCCTTGATGTAGGCACACTGTGAGATCTGAGATGGACATCTTGACGATCAACATTCGATTTCTGTGGAGGTTCCTCACAATTAGAGGGATGCATTGATCTGTCTAGATGGGAAGGTCTGTGATGGATGCTTTGAGGAATGGGATTTACTCCTACAAAGTATTGTACAATTCCATTATCGTCTACATGAGAACTTTGAGATACAATAAGATGTCCCTCAGTAGAGTTCCATAGATAGAGTCCATCTGTTGGAAACCAAGTTTGGAATAAGTGTTAGAAGTCTCATACATTATGTTGGTAGAGCATTCGACAGCTTCTCAGAGTTCCAGCATGGAACTGGGTGCAATCAAAGCAGAAAAATCACGTTGTAATATTGTTTGCGCATTGATGGCATTGTTACTGTGAGAATGGAGATGGACCTTCCTCCACCTCAATTCTTGGAAGCGTGACAACATACTGAAGAATGGAGATGGACCTTCCTCCACCTCAATTCTTGGAAGCGTGACAATCTACTGAAGAATGGAGATGGACCTTCCTCCACCTCATTTCTTGGAAGCGTGACAACATGCTGAAGAATGGACATGGACCTTCCTCCACCTCAATTCTTGGAAGCGTGACAACCTACTGAAGAATGGAGATGGACCTTCCTCCACCTCAATTCTTGGAAGCGTGACAACCTACTGAGGAATGGAGATGGACCTTCCTCCACTTCAATTCTTGGAAGCGTGACAACCTACTGAGGAATGGAGATGGACCTTCCTCCACTTCAATTCTTGGAAGCGTGACAACCTACTGAGGAATGGAGATGGACCTTCCTCCACCTCAATTCTTGGAAGCGTGACAACCTACTGAGGAATGGAGATGGACCTTCCTCCACCCCAATTCTTGGAAGCGTGACAACATACTGAAGAATGGAGATGGACCTTCCTCCACCTTAAATCTTGGAAGCTTGACAACCTACTAAAGAATGAAGGTGGACCTTCCTCCACCCCAATTCTTGGAAGCGTGACAACCTACTGAAGAATGGAGATGGACCTTCCTCCACCTCATTTCTTGGAAGTGTGACAACATACTGAAGAATGCAGATGGACCTAGAGCAGAGCTGGTCAAATTACTAGATATAGGAATGTACGTCATGATTTTGACGTTAAATACCAGGGTTATGGCAGCAGCTATAACCCGGTATAATTCTTTCCCTTAGGTGGCCGGCTTTCAGATAATAGTGATCCTGGTGGCGGATTCACCACGGAATCACTTTTATAGGCAGCAGCAGAGATGCCATAATCCCACCCTGCCGCTTATCATCGTTTCTAAACTTACTGGAGCCGTCGGTAAGCCCAGAACCGATCCGAGGCAGCCAATGGCTAGGCAGGAAACCGAGTGAGGGCAAGATAGCCCCCACTTGGCTCTATGCCCTTGGAGGACCGGAGCTACCTCCGACGTCACTTCTGGTTCTCGGATTTAAAGAAATAATTTTTTTTGGTTTCTTCTGCTTTGAAGGGTAAATGAGAAACCTGAAGTCTTTTTGACCCGGGATCTCTCAATAAAGAGGACCTGTCATGCTTATTTCTATTACAAGGGATGTTTACATTCCTTGTAATAGGAATAAAAGTGATAAAAAAAAAAAAAAAAGCTTTTTTTCACACAGAATTTGAATCGGTCGATACTTTTTTAGACCGGTCCTAAATCGAATCTTTCCGAAAATGATAGGCTGCACTGATGGACACTAATAGATGACACTGATAAGCAGCACTGATGAGAAGGTACTGACAGGCATTACTGATGGGCACTGATTGGCACTTGGATGGGCATATTGATGGGCACTGATTGGCGATTTGGGTAGGCACTGACTGGCAGCTGCTGGACACTGATTGGCATTGTGGTGGGCACCTCTGATGGGGGCTGCACTGTTAATCGATATGCTGACTATCAGTGCACACCCCTTTGATGGGGAGCCGCCGATCGGCTCTCCCTGTCAGCGCGAACCGAGGAAAGCTGATTACCGGCACTTCCTGGTTCACGCTGTGATCAGCTGTGATTGGTCATAGCTGATCACGTGGTAAAGAGCCTCCTTTAGAGGCTCTTTACCAAGATCAGAGACGCAGTGGGTCAGACTGACACACCACAGCACCGATCGCCGCACGCCCATTGCAAGCACGCGCTGGCTTGTTATCCTGTTTCACGTCATGTAACGCCCAGTCAGGATAACTGAACCACTTCCCGACCGTCATTCTGCTATAGGCTGGGGCGGGAAGTGGTTAAACCCAAAAACAAAAATGTATTATATTATTGAGGGTTTCTTCAGCCACTAATATTTGTAGGAATTAAAAACAGTAGAACGTTGATCTGTGAAATTATCTGACTACATTTTCGGGAACAGGATGGAATTATTTCATCCCTGTTGGGAAAATTGGGCGAAACTTGATATAGTTTTCTTTCCTTTCATCCGCATCTAAACAGCAGGTTTACATTTTAATTTTTTGGGGTGAATTCCAAGAACATTTGTCTTTTTCAACCCGTGAAAATATATGAAATTAATTCTTTAAACGCAAAGAAGTACATTTAAAAAAGGTAATGCTTCTGCAAATAGTGTTTATTACTTACTTGGGTTGAGAAGTAGAGAAGATTCCACCGGTTTACTTTTCATAATCACCTCCCCCTCCTCCATAGACTGCTGATCTCCTGATCTACCATTCTCCGTAGATTGGTGATCTTCCTGTGTAGAATCCTGGGAATCCAGAGGACAACCCTCCTCCATAGACTGCTGATCTCCACTCACCAACACCTCTTCTTCTTTTTCTTTATCCTCAACTTTGATGTCTTTCCGTTCTTCATTCTAAATTCCAGATATGATAAAATATAACATCTGGAAACACTGCTGCCACTTATAGGAGATTACATAGTAAAATATCTTCTCATAGAATTATGTTTTAGTTCTTTGTGCCCAGTCCCATCTACCTGATCTCCTGATCTACTATTCTCTGTATATTGGTGATCTTCCTGTGTATTATTCTGGGAATCCAGAGGACAACCCTCCTCCATAGACTTCTGATCTCCACTCACCAACACCTCTTCTTCTTCCTCTTTAACCTCAACTTTAATGTCTTTAATTTCTTCACCCTAAACCCCAAGGATAACAGAATAACATAACATTTGCACAAAGGAAGGAGCCAGGAATTTCATAGAATGTCTTCTCATGGTTTAGAATACATGCTCAGCCCCACCTACCTGATGATGGTGAGGGATGGTGTGACCTTCCTGTGTGGAATCTCGGGAATACAGAGGACGGGGACATCTCTCTGGTGGGTTCCCATTACTGGATCCATCTGTAGGAAACACACACACTGACTGAATACATTGTTTCTATGTGTTTATCAGATGATGGGGGATCTAGGTGGACCCTCCGTACTGCTCTCTCCTTTACAATAAAGTCTCCTCTTACCCGGTGATGTGAGGGGCGGCTGATTCTCCATCATGACATCCTTGTAGAGATCCTTGTGTCCTTCTAAATACTCCCACTCCTCCATGGAGAAATAGACAGTGACATCCTGACACCTTATAGGAACCTGACACACACAATGATACAGTCACCATCCAGACACATCCCTTGTCTGTTACTGGATAATGTCCCAGAATTCCCACCACCACTCACCTCTCCTGTCAGCACCTCAATCATCTTGTTGATGACTTCCAGAACTTTCTTTCCACAGTTTTCTTTCAGGCAGTGAGGTGGAGGCACTGTGATGGGTGATGCCCCTTTCACATAACTGTTGGATGTAAATGGTTCACTCGATGTTTTCTTCACTACTTCATAATCCT
This sequence comes from Lithobates clamitans, assembly GCA_037952925.1. Taxonomy (NCBI): domain Eukaryota; kingdom Metazoa; phylum Chordata; class Amphibia; order Anura; family Ranidae; genus Lithobates; species Lithobates clamitans. Next base: position 50,517 of record JBBGZY010001880.1, read on the forward strand.
GTGTAAGGACAGAAAGTAGAAATGATCACTACAGACTATCCAGAATCCTCCTCACCTCTCCGGTCAGGTCTGTGTTTTATTAATAGAGATAAGAGTGATGTCATGTGACCTCCCAGAATCCTCCTCACCTCTCCGGTCAGCAGGTAGATGATCTTCAGGGTGAGGTCTAATATCCTCTCGGTCATGTGGCTTTGGTTCTTGTCCATCCTTGTTGAAATGGTTATGTGATCTACACAGGGCTCTCCTCTCTGCAGATGAATAATAAAATGACCATGGAACCCTAGTTGAGAAAACCTGGGTTAGAATCTCTGTTTAGGTTTTTGGTTGCCAGTATGCCATTTAGGAACACACTTCCAAGTGATAGGTGTCTAACACAACAGGATGTGACAGGAAATCTTCCCAGTGGGTCAAATCAATATCACAGAAACTGCTGTGTCTCATCTAATACACTGTTTCTCAGGAGCCAGGGACAATAATGGGTTCTAAAGAGATGATGTGGGTCTACGCAGCATCTGAAGGGGTATACAATTATTATTATACAGGATTTATATAACAAACAGTTTGGGCAGCACTTAAAAAAAAAATAAAGAGAGTTCTGAGGGCCCTGCTCGGGACAACTTACAATCTAAAGGGAAGAGAAAGTGATACAAAGGGTAGTACCTGTGTAAGGATGAGTTAGAAGGAGAAGGTAAAGGTTCAATCCTTAAATCAGGGTTTCTCAACTCGGGGGTTCCTTGAGCAATGAGCAAGCTATGCCTCTCAGAAAAGTTCCCACAAACGCCATTGATTTTTTTAGCTCTCTGTAAGGGGGTAGTTTGTTTCAATATCCACAAGTCTAAGGAGCATTCTTCCCAATGACCATCACACCGATGTATCATGAGTTGTAAATATAGTAATGTTTAGCTGGGGTTCCAAAAGGTTCCTCTGTGTTGAAAATGTTGAGAAAGGCTGTGTTAAATAGGAAGTGGGCTAGGCTTCCCTGAAAAGACGAGCTTTCCTGAAGATATGGCCAGGGTACTAGGTGTAATCGTAGACTCTGACCTGTCCTTTCAGCCCCAAATAAAATCGTTCTCAAAAGCTTGTAGGCTTCACCTCTGTAACATCTCAAAAATTTTCCCCTTTTTAACTAATGAAACCACCAAGCTACTCATTCACTCCCCTGTTATCTCTTGTCTTGACTATTGCAACTCCCTCCTCATAGACCTACTTCTCCACAAGCTATCCCCTCTTCAGTCTATCATGAATGCTGCCAGACTCATCTACCTTACTTGCTTAGTGTCTGCCACCCCTCTCCGCCAATCCCTACACTGGTTTCCGATCGCCCAGCGAATTAAATTCAAAATACTAACAACATCATACAAAGCCATTCACAACTCTGCCTCGAGCTACATCACCAATCTTGTCTTCAAATATCATCCAAAGTGTCCTCTACGCTCCTCTCAAGACCTCCTACTCTCAAGCTCCCTTGACTTTTCTCTTCTCATGCTCGTCTCTAGGACTTCTCCTCTACGCTCCGCTCAAGACCTCCTGCTCTCAAGCTCCCTTGTCTTCTCCTCCCATGCTCATCTGAAGGACTTCTCCTCTATGCTCCGCTCAAGACCTCCTGCTCTCAAGCTTCCTTGTCTTTTCTCTTCTCATGCTCGTCTCTAGGACTTCTCCTCTACGCTCTGCTCAAGACTTCCTGCTCTCAAGCTTCTTTGTCTTTTCTCTTCTAATGCTCGTCTCCAGGACTTCTCCTCTACGCTCCTCTCAAGACCTCCTTCTCCCAAGCTCCCTTGTCTTTTCTCTTCTCATGCTCGTCTCTAGGACTTCCCCAGCGCCTCTTCCGTCCTCTGGAACTCACTACCCCAATCTGTCTGGCCATCTCCTACCCTAGCTGCGTTCAACCGATTGAAGAAAAAGAACGGCTGCACATCCAAAAGGTTCCAAATGCCTTTAATAAGATCACCGTGATGACACCAAGGACACCAGAAAACATGATTCACACATACATCTTGTGCTTAATGATTAAGCACAAGATGTATGTGTGAAACGTGTCTACGTGACTGTTTTCTGGTGTCCTTGGTGTCATCACGGTGATCTTAATAAAGGCATTTTGAACATTTAGGATGTTCAGCAGTTTTTCTTTTTCTTCAAGTATCCCATGAAAGCGGGCCGGGGCTGGCACTCCTTACTAGGTTCCAATTGGGTTATAATACACACCTGGAGTAGTGGGTCCTTCTTCCTTTGCGTTCAACCGACTCCTGAAAACTCATCCCTTCAGGCAAGCCTATCACCCCTCCAACTAATCTTTTACCACTTCCATCAGCTCATCCCCCACTGCTACAACCATTTGTACCACTTACATGTAGGCTCTTCTGAGCAGGGCCCTCTTAACCCCTTTGTATTTTATTGTATTGTAACTGTATTGTCTCCCTTTTTTATTGTAAAGTGCTGTGTAAACTGTTGGCACTATATAAATTCTGAATAATAATATTAATAATATGAGGTTTCCTTAAGAGGTGAGCTTTAAGGGATCACCTAAACGCCTTTGAGGACCTCTATGGAAAAGAAGAGGAGGGAAGGAGATAGAGTTGTATGTGACACCCAAAGAGTGCTTAGATAGGTAGGTGGACTCACATGAAAGAGCAGAGTCGTGGTGGTCAAGGGAGTTTGAAGGAGGGTCGGGGAACCTGTATATGATATTTTAATAACGTGATCTGGATGTCCTACCAGGTGAAGTGCAGTATATTTTCCCAGAGGGAAATCTCAGTAGAGGGGTTGAGTTTGTCTTATTTCTGTATTCATAGAGGGCATTTGAGTTTGATGTACAGTAGTTGTATATCGTATACAAGTGTGTAGCAACATTTTCCGGAGATAAAAATACATCACGTGTATATAGAGGAAGAGGACGGACACAATCAATGGTTAAAGGCATCACAAATATGGAGGAAGAGGACCGACACAATGGGGAGAGGTTGGGAAGGGGTTGTAATTGGACATAAATATAAAATAATATCTTATTACCTCCTCTGCAGCCAGTTCCAGTAATGTCACCGCTCTACTTCCTGCAACTTCACCAGGAAACGATTGTTTTTTTTTTCCTTACCTCACTTCCTGCCTTTAATACTACTTCCTGTCTGTACACTACCTCATTTCCTGTCTATGCGTGCCACTCACAATTCGTGAGATCGCCATCTTGGGGTGAATATGAAGATTGCCGCCTACGTTGTTTCTGAACAACAGAGGCAAGTTAAAAGTGCTAACATAGGAAAAAAAAGTGTATATCTATCCTCCACCATCCTCACTACATTCTCCGACATCTCTCCTCCACCATCCACACTACATTCTCCGACAGATCTCCTCCCACCATCCACACTACATTCTCCGACAGCTCTCCTCCACCATCCACACTACATTCTCCGACAGCTCTCCTCCCACCATCCACACTACATTCTCCGACAGATCTCCACCATCCACACTACATTCTCCGACAGCTCTCCTCCACCATCCACACTACATTCTCCAATAACTCTCCTCCACCATCCACACTACATTCTCCGACAGATCTCCACCATCCACATTACATTCTCTGACAGATCTCCTCCACCATCCACACTACATTCTCCGACAGATCTCCACCATCCACACTACATTCTCCGACAGCTCTCCTCCACCATCCACACTACATTCTCCGATAACTCTCCTCCACCATCCACACTACATTCTCCGACAGATCTCCACCATCCACACTACATTCTCCGACAGATCTCCTCCACCATCCACACTACATTCTCCGATAACTCTCCTCCACCATCCACACTACATTCTCCGACAGATCTCCTCCCACCATCCACACTACATTCTCCGACAGCTCTCCTCCACCATCCACACTACATTCTCCGACAGCTCTACTCCCACCAGCCACACTACATTCTACAACAGCTCTCCTCCACCATCCACACTACATTCTCCGACAGATCTCCTCCACCATCCACACTACATTCTCTGACAGCTCTCCTCCACCATCCACACTACATTCTCCGACAGATCTCCTCCACCATCCACACTACATTCTCCTACATTTCTCCTCCACCATCCACACTACATTCTCCGACAGATCTCCTCCCACCATCCACACTACATTCTCCGACATCTCTCCTCCACCATCCACACTACATTCTCCGACATCTCTCCTCCACCATCCACACTACATTCTCCGACATCTCTCCTCCACCATCCACACTACATTCTCCGACAGCTCTCCTCCAGCCGTCCACACTACATTCTCCGACAGCTCTCCTCCACCATCCACACTACATTCTCTGACAGCTCTCCCCCACCATCCACACTACATTCTCTGACAGCTCTCCTCCACCATCCACACTACATTCTCTGACAGCTCTCCTCCACCATCCACACTACATTCTCCGACATTTCTCCTCCACCATCCACACTACATTCTCCGACAGATCTCCTCGCACTATCCACACTACATTCTCCGACAGATCTCCTCCACCATCCACACTACATTCTCCGACATTTCTCCTCCACCATCCACACTACATTCTCCGACAGATCTCCTCCACCATCCACACTACATTCTCCTACATTTCTCCTCCACCATCCACACTACATTCTCCGACAGATCTCCTCCCACCATCCACACTACATTCTCCGACATCTCTCCTCCACCATCCACACTACATTCTCCGACATCTCTCCTCCACCATCCACACTACATTCTCCGACATCTCTCCTCCACCATCCACACTACATTCTCCGACAGCTCTCCTCCACCATCCACACTACATTCTCCGATAGATCTCCTCCACCATCCACACTACATTCTCCGACATCTCTCCTCCACCATCCACACTACATTCTCCAACAGCTCTCCTCCACCATCCACACTACATTCTCTGACAGCTCACCTCCACCATTCACACTACATTCTCTGACAGCTCTCCCCCACCATCCACACTACATTCTCCAAAAGCTCTCCTCCACCATCCACACCACATTTTCCGACAGCTCTTCTCCCACCATCCAAACTACATTCTCCGACAGCTCTCCTCCCACCATCCACAGTACATTCTCCGACAGCTCTCCTCCACCATCCACACTACATTCTCCGACAGCTCTCCTCCACCATCCACACTACATTCTCTGACAGCTCACCTCCACCATTCACACTACATTCTCTGACAGCTCTCCCCCACCATCCACACTACATTCTCCAAAAGCTCTCCTCCACCATCCACACCACATTCTCCGACAGCTCTTCTCCCACCATCCACACTACATTCTCCGACAGCTCCCCTCCACCATCCACACTACATTCTCCGACAGCTCTCCTCCCACCATCCACAGTACATTCTCCGACAGCTCTCCTCCACCATCCACACTACATTCTCCGACAGATCTCCTCCACCATCCACACCACATTCTCCGACAGCTCTTCTCCCACCATCCACACTATATTCTCTGACAGCTCTCCTCCACCATCCACACTACATTCTCTGACAGCTCTCCTCCACCATCCACACTACATTCTCTGACAGCTCTCCTCCACCATCCACACTACATTCTCCGACAGATCTCCTCCACCATCCACACTACATTCTCCGACAGATCTCCTCCACCATCCACACTATATTCTTCGACAGTGCTCCTCCACCATCCACACTACATTCTCCGACAGCTCTCCTCCACCATCCACACTACATTCTCCGACAGATCTCCTCCACCATCCACACTACATTCTCCGACAGCTCTCCTCCACCATCCACACTACATTCTCCGACAGCTCTCCTCCACCATCCACACTACATTCTCTGACAGCTCTCCTCCACCATCCACACTACATTCTCCGACAGATCTCCTCCACCATCCACACTACATTCTCCGACAGATCTCCTCCACCATCCACACTATATTCTTCGACAGATCTCCTCCACCATCCACACTACATTCTCCGACAGATCTCCCCCCACCATCCACACTACATTCTCCGACAGCTCTCCTCCACCATCCACACTACATTCTCCGACAGTTCTCCACCATCCACACTACATTCTCCGACAACTCTCCTCCCATCATCCATACTACGTTCTCTAAGAGCTAAGGGGACTTTATTCCCACTGTCCACCAATACAATGGGACTATATCCACGGATCACAAAAGTAAGGGGGCATTTTTAGGTCATGTTGGTGTGCGTATTGGTAAAACTTTTATCGAGTGGAATTTGGAGTGATAAACACACAATAAAACGAAGCTTAAATCTGTAACAAATCTTTTTTATTATTGAAGAGTGTCTGGACCAGCTTCTTCGGTGAAGGAAAAAAAAAAAAAAAAGTATTGATCAACAGCAGTCAACACCAACGTACATTGGTGTGGGTGTTACAAACATTTCCTGATATACTCGTATGGGTTGAGTTCCCGGGTTTCCATACCTTCCATGCCCATGATCAGGAGCTTTTTCCCTAATGGATTTTTTTTTTACTTTATGGAGAATGGATAGAGGAATGGGGACACCCAAATGTTGTCAAGAAGAGGGCCAGGGAATGTTGCCTGCAGATCCCACCACTAGAGTCTGCAAGACCAACGTGTACCTCCTTTATAGACACCCTTTTCCATCTACATTTGGACCAAAGAGTTCCACCACCATTTCCTGGCAGTTTCTTTAGCGGGTGTGCGTACTCTGATGTCTGATTAAAGATCTTTGCGTCGTAAAAAGTTTACGACAGCCTGGACAGGAATAGGGGCGCTCCCCCGTGTGAACTCTCCGGTGCGTAAAAAGGTCTCCTTTGTGAATGAAACATTTGCCGCACTCCGCGCACGTGAAAGGAAGCTCGCCCGTGTGAAATTTCAGGTGCCTATCAAGGTCTTCTTTGTGAATGAAACATTTCCCGCACTCGGAACACGAATACGGACGCTCGCCCGTGTGGGTTCGATGGTGTCTAAAGAGATGTCCTCTCTGGACGAAACACTTCCCGCACTCTGTACATAAAAAAGGACGCTCGCCCGTGTGAGTTCTGTGGTGTTTTTGAAGGTCCGATTTCTTAGTAAAAGATTTCTCGCACTCGGAACATGAAAACGGGCGCTCGCCCGCATGGGTTTTCTGGTGTAGGAAAAGGCTTCTGTTTACCTTAAAACATTTCCCGCACTCTGTGCACGAATAAGGGCGCTCCCCTGTGTGACTTCTCAGGTGTTTGCGGAGGTCTGATTTTCTGGCAAAGGGCTTCCCGCACTCCGGACATGAAAAAGGACGCCCGCTTGCGGGACTCTTTTGCCGTTTAGGAAGGGCTTCGCCTTTAGTGGAAGATTTCCCGCACTCTAACCGGGACAATGAACTCTCACCTCTGTGAATTCTTTCATGGCTTAAACAAGATTCCTTGGCGTTAGATGGATCTGTCGATCGATCCGCACCTGGGGGTCTTGAATGAATCTCTGAAGTCCTTGTATGAGATTTAGGAGAATATTCCTGAGGATCAGAGGGATCCATTGATCTCTCCAAATGGTAAAGTCTATTTTGAGTAACGAAATGTACTATTGGAGAACATTGTGTGATGCCGTTGTTTTCTGCATTATAATCTGAAGATAACATAAGCTCTCCCTCAGAGGCTGTTTGACCATCTGTAAAAAAAAAGAAATCATAAATATGTTTCAGGCCTTGCATTCAGGAGTCATATACACTATATTGTCAAAAGTATTGGGACACCGCCTTTACAGGCACATGAACTTTAAACCACTTACGGGCCGCCCGTCGCTATTATACGTTGGCTGTTTGAAGAGGATTACCATTGTTATGGCAGCAGATAGCTGCCATAACCCTGGTATCCTCTTCTTCAGCCGGTGGTCCGCTTTCAGATAAAAGTGGTCTCTGCGGCAGATTCGTCTCTTAGTCTCTTGCCGACCGCCGCATGTACATTTATCTCTGCAGAATGGCACGGACAGGCAAATGGGCGTACAGGTACGTCCCTTTAAATTTGCCGCCATGTGGTCACGTGTGCGCCGCCGGCAGCATGTGCCCGACCCTGCCGCGAGCTCCGTGAGTGTGATTGCAGGTCCCGCGCACTTGATGTCCGCGGGGATACCCGCGATTGTCTCACAGGTTGTCTCACGGAGAGAAAGAACGGGGAAATGTTGATGTAAACAAGCATCTCCCCATTCTGCCTAGTGATAGGACACTGATCAGTGTCATGTCACACATAGCCCCCCCCCCCCACAGTTAGAATCACTCCCTAGGACACACTTAACCCCTTCATCGACCCCTAGTGGTTAACCCCTTCCCTGCCAGTGTCATTTACACAGTAATCAGAGCATTTTTATAGCACTGATCGCTATATAAATGACAATGGTCCCAAAATAGTGTCAAAAGTGTCCGACCTGTCCGCCATAATGTCGCAGTCACGATAAAAATCGCAGATCGCCGCCATTACTAATAAAAAGAAACAACGAATTATAAAAATGCCATAAAACTATCCCCTATTTTGTAGACGCTATAACTTTTGCGTAAACCAATCAATAAACGCTTATTGCGATTTTTTTTACCAAAATTATGTAGAAGAATACATATCGGCCTAAACTGAGGAAAACAAATGTTTTTTTATATATTTTTGGGGGATATTTATTGTAGCAAAAAGTTAAAGATATTGCCTTTTTTTTTTTTTTTCAAAATTGTCGCTATTCTTTTGTTTATAGCACAAAAAATAAAAACCGCAGAGGCGATCAAATACCACCAAAAGAAAGCTCTATTTGTGGGAAAAAAAGGACGTCAAATTTGTTTGGGTACAACGTCGCACGACCGCGCAATTGTCATTGCCGAGTCGCAAAAAAATGGCATTCAGCAGCCAAATCTTCCGGGGCTGAAGTGGTTAAATCACTTACGGACCGCCCGCTGTCGTTATACGTCGGCTGTTTGGAGAGGAATACCGTTGTTATGGGCAGCAGATAGCTGCCATAACCCCGGTATCCTCTTCTTTAGCCGGCGGTCCGCTTTCAGATAAAAGTGGTCTCTGCAGCGGATTCGCCGCAAGATCATTTTTATCCAGGGCGGGAGAGGGCCCCCCCCTCCTTCCGCCTCACTTGCGTTAGTCTCCGGTAGCGGTGGAGATGATCGGGTCCTGTCAAGTCCACAGCCTGGAGCCAAGTGAGGGAAAGATGGCCCCCCCACTCGGCTCCATAGCATTGGAGGGCGGAAGCGATGTCAAACGTCACTTCCGCCCAATGATCTTAAAGGGGAAATTTTTTTTTTTTTTGACACGACATTTAATTTTTTCTTTTTTTATTGCATTTTAGTGTAAATATGAGATCTGAGGTCTTTTTGACCCCAGATCTCATATTTAACCACTTCAGCCCCGGGAGATTTTACCCCCTTCCTGACCAGAGCACTTTTTACAATTTGGTACTGAAAAATCGCAATAAGCGTATATTGATTGGTTTGCGCAAAAGGTATAGCGTCTATAAACTATGGGAAAGATGTATGGTATTTTTATGGCATTTTTATTATTATTATGGTTTTTTTTTACTAGTAATGGCGGTGATCTGCGATTTTTTTTATCGGTACTGCGACCTTGCGGCGGACAGATCGGACACTTTTGACATATTTTTTGGGACCATGGACATTTAAACAGCGATCAGTGCTATAAATATGCACTAATTACTGTGTAAATGTCACTGGCATGGAAGGGGTTAACGACTAGGGGGCGATCAAGGGGTTAAATGTGTGTTCCCTAGATGTGTTTCTAACTGTATGGGGATAGGAGGGCATTTCCTGACAGAAGCGCCCTATTCCTTTTCCTTTTTCAATATTGAGTTGGCCCACCCTTTGCAGCTATAACAGCTTCAACTCTTCTGGGAAGGCCATCCACAAGGTTTAGGAGTGCGTCTATGGGGATGTTTGACCATTCTTCCAGAAGAGCATTTGTGAGGTCAGGGACTGATGTTGGATGAGAAGGCCTGGCTCACAGTCTCCTCTCTAATTCATCCAAAAGGTCTTCTATTGGGTTGAGGTCGGGACTCTGTGTAGGCCAGTCACGTTCCTCCACCCCAAAATCGCTCATCCATGTCTTTATGGACCTTGCTTTGTGCACTGGTCAAAATCATTTGGTGGAGGGGGGGATTATGGTGTGGGGGTTGTTTTTCAGGGGTTGGGCTTGGCCCCTTAGTTCCAGTGAAGGGAAATCTTAAGGTGTCAGCATACCAAGACATGTTGGACAATCTCATGCTCCCAACTTTGTGGGAACAGTTTGGGGATGGCCCCTTCCTGTTCCAACATGACTGCGCACCAGTGCACAAAGAAAGGTCCATAAAGACATGGATGAGGGCGTTTGGGGTGGAGGAACTTAACTGGCCTGCACAGAGTCCTGACCTAAACCGATAGAACAACTTTGGGATGAATTAGAACGGAGACTGTGAGCCAGGCCTTCTCATCCAACATCAGTGCCTGACCTCACAAATGCACTTCTGGAAAAATGGTCAATTTCTCTAGACTCTCTCCATTGCCAGCAGATCCTTCTTGAAGACTGGTGCCCAGAACTTGGCGGCATACTCAAGATGTGGCCTCACCAGTATCTTATAAAGTGGCAGGATTATTGTTTTATCTCTGGAGTAAAACCCCCTTTCTTATGCATCTTAATATTCTGCTTGCGTTGCTGGCAGCAGTTTGGCATTGCATGCCATTGCTGAGCCTGTCTTTTTCTAGAACCCTCAGATCTTTTTTTTCTATCTTGGGTTCCCCCAGAGGTTGTCCCCCTAACAAGTAACTTGCGCATTGTATTTTTAGCAACCAAATGTATTACTTTACATTTTTCAACATTAAACCTCATTTGCCATGTAGTTGCTCACCCCATTATTTTATTGTAAGGTTTCCACATCTTGGTGTGAAGTTATTGCCCTACTTAGCTTTGTATCATCAGAAAACACTGAGATTGAGCTATTCATACCAACCCTCTATATCATTTATGAATAAATTAAACAGAGCTGGTCCCAGGACAGATCATTGGGGGACTCCACTTACCACCCCAGACCAGTATGAGTGCACATTATTTATTGCCACCCTTTGGGACACGCCCCTGTAACTAGTTTTCTATCCAGGTCCATACACCCTATGGTCCATGGCTACAAACCTCAGTTTGTAAAGTAAACCTTTATGGGGAACGGTATCAAAGGCCTTTGGAAGAATCCAGATACACCACATCCACGTACCTTTCTTTATCTAGATGGCAGCTCACGTCCTTGTAGAATGTTAACAGGTTGGTTTTGCAAGAACGATCCTTCATAAATCCATGCTGATTACTACTAATTAAATTGTTTTCATCAGCAAATTCCTGGATATAGTCCTTCATCATCCACTCCAATAGTTTACATACTATCAATGTTAGACTGACTGGCCTGTAGTTTCCAGATATATATATATATATATCTATAGATCTATAGATATATATCTATATATCTATAGATATATAGATATATATATATATATCTATATATATAGTGAGAGAGATATCTATATCTATATATATAGATATAGATATCTATATATATATATATATATATATATATATATATATATATATATATATCAGACCTTTTTTAAATATTGGTACCATGTTGGCTTTTCTCAGCTGGTACCATTACAGTCAGGAAACTGTCCATGAAAAAATTTAGCAAAAATGGTCTAGCTATAACCGGACTAAGTTCTTTAAGGACTCTAGGGTGTAAGCCATCTGGCCCTGGTGATTTACAGTATTTGTGTTAAATCTTTTTCTGACACTGGCTTCTGTTAGCCACAAGGGTACATTTCTGTGACGCGTTATTAACATTACAGTCTTGGTTGCTAAATCCCCCTTTCCTTTTGAGAACAGAGGAGAAGAATGCATTTAAAACCTTCTCCTTGTTTTGGATATATGTCTTTTTTAACCCATGTAGCAATGTTAATGAATCCTTCATAGATATAGAAGTACAATTAAGAAGTGAGCTGTTTCTACAGTTAGTGTTTATTTACTTACTGGTGTCCATATGTAGAGAGGATTCCTCCTGTTTACTTTTCTCAATCATCTCCCCCTCCTCCATACACTGCTGATCTCCACTCACCAACTTCTCGTCTTCTTCCTCTTTAACCTCAACTTTGATGTCTCTCAGTTCTTCACCCTAAACCCCAAAGATGATAGAACACACTTGTAAAATGGAACAAGAATTCTTATTATTTTTAAACTCTAAATGATCTGTCACGTCTACCTGATGATGTTGTGCATAGTTATGATCTTCCCATGTTGAATCTCGGGAATACAGAGGATGGGGACATATCTCTGGTGGGTTCCTATTACTGGATCCATCTGTAGGAAACACACACACTGACTGAATACATTGTTTCTATGTGTTTATCAGATGATGGGGGATCTAGTTGGACCCTCCGTACTGCTCTCTCCTTTACAATAAAGTCTCCTCTTACCCGGTGATGTGAGGGGCGGCTGATTCTCCATCATGACGTCCTTGTAGAGATCCTTGTGTCCTTCTAAATACTCCCACTCCTCCATGGAGAAATAGACAGTGACATCCTGACACCTTATAGGAACCTGACACACACAATGATACAGTCACCATCCAGACACATCCCTTGTCTGTTACTGGATAATGTCCCAGAATTCCCGGCACCGCTCACCTCTCCTGTCAGCAGCTCCATCATCTTCTTGGTGACTTCTAGAATCTCTTTGCCACCATTTAGATAAAGTGGAGGCATTGTTACAGGTGATGCCCCATTAACATAACTTCTTGATGTTAAAGGCCCCTCAGATGTTTTTACTACTTTATATTCCTGTGTAAAGAGTAACAATTATTTCAGAAGACTTCCCAGAATCCTCCTCACCTCTCCGGTCAGGTCTGTGTTTTATTAATAGAGATAAGAGTGATGTCATGTGACCTCCCAGAATCCTTCTCATCTCTCCAGTCAGGTCTGTGTTTTATTAATAGAGATAAGAGTGATGTCATGTGACCTCCCAGAATCCTTCTCATCTCTCCGGTCAGGTCTGTGTTTCATTAATAGAGATAAGAGTGATGTCATGTGACCTCCCAGAATCCTCCTCACCTCTCCGGTCAGGTCTGTGTTTTATTAATAGAGATAAGAGTGATGTCATGTGACCTCCCAGAATCCTCCTCACCTCTCCGGTCAGGTCTGTGTTTTATTAATAGAGATAAGAGTGATGTCATGTGACCTCCCAGAATCCTCCTCACCTCTCCGGTCAGGTCTGTGTTTTCTTACTAGAGATAAGAGTGATGTCATGTGACCTCCCAGAATCCTCCTCACCTCTCCGGTCAGGTCTGTGTTTTCTTACTAGAGATAAGAGTGATGTCATGTGACCTCCCAGAATCCTCCTCACCTCTCCGGTCAGGTCTGTGTTTTATTAATAGAGATAAGAGTGATGTCATGTGACCTCCCAGAATCCTCCTCACCTCTCCAGTCAGCAGGTAGATGATCTCCAGGGTGAAGTTTAATATTCTTTCGGTAATGTAACGCCATTCCTTGTCCATCCTCACTGAGATGGTCATTAGACTTGTACAGGACACTCCTCTCTGTAGTAGGATCAGAATTATCAGTACTGTACTGAGATAAATAGAGTATCCCTCCCTCTGAAGTTCTGAAACTTGGACCTCTTATTATAGAATATCAAAGATTATCTTTAACATTAAACCCCAGTCAAAACTTTATATTTTAGGTTTGGATAGGAAAGAGAAGGGATAGATCCTCTGCTGAGGTTTTGCCTTTCTCTAGTTGTTTTAGCTGGGTCTTACCTGGTAGATATTGGATTGGAGAGGGTACATGTTTACGGAATAGTACTGACCATGTATGATGAAGGACATCATAGACATGCCATTCTTCTGTGTGCACAGTGGTCGGGAATGTCTATATTGTGAGCCCCGTCCTATTAGTATCACTGGACACGGCATGTACTGTACACATTGATGTCACCCTGACAGCCAACGCCACCAAAATAGGTCTAGTGGGCAGACCTATATCCTGATCCAGAGAAGACATGGTGTCCATTATCTCACAGTGATGAGAGCCAACAACCACCGAGACAGCTTTATGGAGGATGGATAAATGGTTCTATATTTAGGATGTATCTGGTCTATAAACCAGAGGTTCTGGATGGACAGTTGGATAAATGGTTCTATATTTAGGATGTATCTGGTCTATAAACCAGAGGTTCTGGATGGACAGTTGGATAAATGGTTCTATATTTAGGATGTATCCGGTCTATAAACCAGAGGTTCTGGATGGACAGTTGGATAAATGGTTCTATATTTAGGATGCATCTGGTCTATAAACCAGAGGTTCTGGATGGACAGTTGGATAAATGGCTCTATATTTAAGATGTATCTGGTCTATAAACCAGAGGCTCTGGATGGACAGTTGGATAAATGGTTTTATATTAAGGCTGTATCTGGTCTATAAACCAGAGGTTCTGGATGGACAGTTGGATAAATGGTTCTATATTTAGGATGTATCTGGTCTATAAACCAGAGGTTCTGGATGGACAGTTGGATAAATGGTTCTATATTTAGGGTGTATCCGGTCTATAAACCAGAGGTTCTGGATGGACAGTTGGATAAATGGTTCTATATTTAGGATGCATCTGGTCTATAAACCAGAGGCTCTGGATGGACAGTTGGATAAATGGTTTTATATTAAGGATGTATCTGGTCTATAATAACATTGATTAAAAATATACATAGTATATGTGTGTGTGTGTAGCACAGAGTATATATGAATATGGAGGAAGAAGACATGACGGGGGGGTTACTGGGTGTAAATATAAAATAATATTTTATTACCTCTCATGCCAGTCACAGCAATGGCTCCTCTCTACTTCCAAACTCACCTCTTACCCGGAACTTCCTGTCTGTACCTGACATCACTTCCTGTCTATGTGTTCCACCGACAATATGTGAGATCACCAGCTTGTGAAGGGTTTTATAACTGCAACATTATACTTCACTGACAGCTTCTTTTGGGGCATTTTCAAATTGTTTTGAATATTCTACACCTGAGTTGAATTTGAAAATGAAACTAAAAATGCTTAAGGTTGGGTTCACATTAGAACACGCAGCGGCTCACAGCAGGGGTCCGGTGTGTCCCGGTTCTCCATTTCAGGTCCCAGTTCAGCCCAAATTTTTGGGCTGAATTCCTGCCCGAAAGGAACCAAAAGACGCACAGGGCTCCTCTGCAATTCGCTCCGGAGATGTGTGAACTGGCTCCATAGAGAGCCAGTCACAATCTTCTGCTATTCAAATTAGATGCGGGATCCAATTCGCATAAGTGTGAACCCAGCCTTAAGTTGAAAACACACAGTAAAAAAAGAACTTTATTATAAAAAACGAACATAACCATATTCTGATTCTGTTCCAGGGCTTAAAGCGTAACTCCACTTTTGTTGAGGAAAAAAAAAACATTCCCCTCTGGGTGATCAATAAACATTGCAAGGATTATAACAAACTTTGTTGCAGAATCCTACCTTTTGTTATTCTAAAGAAATAAGGGCTGCAGTGCCATTATTTGTCAAAGAGGTTGTAAACCTCCGAAAAAACAAACAAAAAAAACTGCAAGACAAAGGCATAATGAGCTGGTATGCATCGCATACTAGCTCATTATGAAATACTTACCTGAGAAGGATGCCCTGCAGTGCCACCTGCACTCCGCTCCCACGGGCCGACATCTTTCACTGGAGTTACTTCCGGGTACGCGGGCTCCGGCGCTGTGATTGGCCGGAGCTGTGATGACGTCGACCCCGCACATGCGCGTGGGTGCTGGCAGTCACGGCACGGGTAAGTAAGAAATGGTACGAGAGGGCGCATGACGTCGGCAGCAGCGCATATAGTGAATATCTCCTAAACCGTGCAAGTTCAGGAGATATTTACAGTACCTACAGGTAAGCCTTATTCTAGGCTTACCTGTAGGTACAAGTGGTGTAACAGAGTTTACAACCACTTTAATGACACCCCTACACATCTTGCTAATCATTGCGGTTCGGTGTGTAGCGCATTTTTGGAAAAGGGTCAGGTACTTCTTTTCCAGGTTTCCTGCGCGTAGAGCAGCACATTGACATGAATGAGCAGCCCTACAGAGGATTCGCTGGAAGGTGGTTAGAAATGAATTGGAAACCTGTAGGTCTCCTCTCCTTCCCTAGGAGGAGAACTGTGCTTTTCCACCCCACTCTCTCTTTCCATCCCCAAGTTGCCCAGATGTTAACTTTACCTTTGTAGGTCCAGAACGTCCAGTTGGTGAAGCTGGGGTGTCATCAGGAGGCGCATAGTATGAAACCAGAGACCCCATGTTTGTGACTAACAAAACTGGAGTGGGAATCTCATCAGTGACTCCAACCTCTCTGTTCCCACTTCAAGCCCCCCCCAAATCAATAAAACCCCATTTATAATATACGTGAATAGGTTCCTCAACTGTGGTCAGAGTAAGGGACTTCTCTGGGTTGATGACCTTTTCTACAATAAGCTAAAGGTGACTAGCATCATTTGTGCCCCATTGTTTCTGAAGCGAAGAAGAGTTCCGATATCTATGATGACAAGCTGCAGATTGGTGTTGTTGCCCCATCCTTTTCAGCTGACGAACAGCACAAAGGAATGGGTTCTTGCTAGCTGATGTCGGCTCTTCTGCTCAAGACAAGTGCTTCTGAGATGTCCGGACTTGCCATAAAAATTGCCCCTGTGAGTGTCATTCAATGCTGGATTGATACCACGAGCTCCATGCGCTGGCCACTGGAAACCAGGTGTAGCAGGGGTCGCCATTGGTGATTTCCCTTCTTTTCCAGCCTCTAGGGGGATCCATGTGGTGCTCAGATACCGGAGTATTGATGTTGATATCTGCTAATTTTGTTCCCACTTTGGCAGATTCTGGCTCATGCTCTAACACACAGGGGTGCTCAACCTTTTGAAGACCGAGGGCCAGTTAAGTGATTTAGTAATTGGTCACGGGGGGCCACAAGGAAATGAAATGGTTCAGAATTGGGATTTTTTTAAATTTTGAATAGCATAATGAACATTTTCCTCCTGCAGCTGCTGAATGCTGGTGGGAGGAAGAGGAGGATAAGCCGGCTTTCAGTGTTGGCAAGAGGAAAATGGAGAGGATCGGTTCCTGTATATGCAGGAATTCTGATATCAGGGATATGCAATTAGCGGACCTCCAGGTGTTGCAAAACTACAAGTCCCATCATGCCTCTGCCTCTGGATATCATGCTTGAGTCTTGCTATGCCTCACAGGACTTGTAGTTCTGCAACAGCTGGAGGTCCGCTAATTGCATATCCCTGATGTATATTCTAGGGTTGCCACCTTTTCTTCAAGCCAAACCCCCGAACACTTTAGCAGCCTGGGAGACCTTTGGGTGCCCCAAGGAGAGTAGTAATGCGGTGTGCATAGCGTGCCACAGCAAACAGTGGGTGTGGCCAAATTGTTTCTGCCGACATCATCACCCTGCCCCCCCCCCCCCCCCAGTGATGGCGAACCTGCGCCCAGATGGCTGCCCGCAGCTCCCAGACGGAAACAGATTTGTGTGTGACAATCTTGGTTACTTGGGGAGCCACAGCCTGGTCTGAATCATATGCCTGGGTTTCAGTCCGCCTGAAACCTGGGCATGAATAAAAACCCGGACGTCTGGGGGAATCCTGGACAGGTGGCAACCCTAGTTTATCCTCCTTTCCAAGAGTCCGCACGGGCCCCCTGGAGCATGAAGCGGGGTCACCACTGAGACCCCTGATGCTACACCAGTGGTTGGGGGGAGTGTGGTAAAAACACCTGTTTCTGCCGACATCATCACCCTGCCCCCCCCCCCCCCCCAGTGATGGCGAACCTGCGCCCAGATGGCTGCCCGCAGCTCCCAGACGGAAACAGATTTGTGTGTGACAATCTTGGTTACTTGGGGAGCCACAGCCTGGTCTGAATCATATGCCTGGGTTTCAGTCCGCCTGAAACCTGGGCATGAATAAAAACCCGGACGTCTGGGGGAATCCTGGACAGGTGGCAACCCTAGTTTATCCTCCTTTCCAAGAGTCCGCACGGGCCCCCTGGAGCATGAAGCGGGGTCACCACTGAGACCCCTGATGCTACACCAGTGGTTGGGGGGAGTGTGGTAAAAACACCTCTTAATCATGAGGTTTTACTACCCCCCAAACTGCAAATTTAAACAAGCCCTTACTGTCCTGAGCCACCAATAAGGCTGCTTTCACACTGATGTGCTGCGATTTACCCGCACTGTGGGTGCAGAGTAGTGCACCTGTGCCTTTCCTGCGGGTTAGCTGCACTTTGCCATGGAACGTCTTGAACTCTCTCTCTCACTGCTAAAACACAGATGTATGACTCTCTATATCAGGGATTCTCAACCACGTTCAATGGAACCGTAGAGTTCCTCCAAGATTTCTATACCAAGTGATATAATAGATGAATAAAGTTCAGTTCAAAAGCACCATTTATTGAATAGATTACTAAAGTTCATGTACAAAATAATAATAATAATCCACAGTAATGGTTCCAGATGGCCAAGTGCAGATATAAACCAGACTCACTTATAGTTGATGGCAGTGGCGGAACTACCAGGGTCACAGCAGTCGCACTTGCTGCTCGCCCGGGAAGGGTCGCCCGCAGGGGTGGGGGATGCTGAGTACCTGCCGCCGCCTATTGCTGCAGTCAGATGCATGACATGATGTCAGGAGGCGGAGCAGACTGGAGCAGTAAGTCAGCTGATGAGCTGATGGCCAGTAGAGTGAAGGGGGAGGAGCGCTCTGCCCTGCTTGCAGACCCCGCATCAGGACAGGCATCACTGGAGGCACCAGAAGGGGAATTGACCGACACTGAGAGCAGGTGAGTGCCAGTGTCACTATCCCATCACCACCGCTGCCTCTGACTGATCCCCTCCCCTCAGGCAGCAGTGATGAAGGGGATAGGGAAGACATCAGTGGTGGGGATAGGGATGACATCAGTGGCTCTGCCACTGATGTCATCCCTATCCTCACCACCACCTCCATCACTGATGTCATCCCTATCCTCACCACCTCCGCCACTAATGTCATCCCTATTCTCAACACCACCGCCATCACTGATGTCATTCCTATCCTCACCACCACCTCCGCCACTGATGTCATCCTTATCCCCACCACCACTGAGGTCATCCTTATCCCCACCACCACCTCCGCCACTGATGTCGTCCCTATCCCCACCACCACCTCTGCCACTGATGTCGCCCCCATCCCCACCACCACCTCTGCCACTGGCGTCATCCCTATCCCCACCACCACCTCTCCCACTGGCGTCATCCCTATCCCCACCACCAACTCTGCCACTGATGTCAACCCTATCCCCACCACAACCTCTGCCACTGGCGTCATCCCTATCCCGACCACAAACTCCGCCACTGATGTCATCCCTATCCCCACCACTGATGTCATCCCTATTCCCACCACCACTGCCACTGATGTCATCCCTATCCTCACCACCACCACTGATCCGTTTCCCTCCCACCACCGCAAGTGGATTGATCCCATCCCCCTCCATCTAATTAGTAAATAGAGTCCACCTGTGTGTAATTTAATCTCAGTATAAATACAGCTGTTCCGTGAAGCCCTCAGAGGTTTGTTAGAGAACCTAAGTGAAAAAACAGCATCATGAAGGCCAAGGAACACACCAGACAGTTCAGGGATAAAGTTGTGGAGAAGTTTAATGCAGGGTTAGGTTATAAAAAAATCTCCAAGCTTTGAATATCTCACGGAGCTCTGTTCAATCCATCATCAGAAAATGGAAAGAGTATGGCACGACTGCCAACCTACCAAGACATGGCCCTCCACCTAAACTGACCGGCCGGGCAAGGAGAACATTCATTAGAGAAGCAGCCAAGAGGTCCATGGTAACTCTGGAGGAGCTGCAGAGATCCACAGCTCAGGTGGGAGAATCTGTCCACAGGACAACTATTAGTCGTGTTCTCCACAAATCTGACCTTTATGGAAGAGTGACAAGAAGAAAGACATTGGTGAAAGAAAGCCATAAGAAGTCCTGTTTGCAGTTTGCGAGAAGCCATGTGGGGGACACAACAAATATGTAGAAGGTGCTCTGGTCAGATGAGACCAAAATGTTTCTTTTTGGCCTAAAAGCAAAATTTTATGTGTGGCGGAAAACTAACACTGCACGTCACCCTGAACACACCATCCCCACTGTGAAACATGGTGGTGGCAGCATCCTGTTGTGGGGATGCTTTTCATCCACAGGGACAGGTCAGAGTTGATGGGAAGGTGGATGGAACCAAATACAGGGCAATCTTAGAAGAAAACCTGTCAGAGTCTGCAAAAGACTTGAGACTGGGGGGGAGGTTCACCTTCCAGGAGGACAATGACCCTAAATATACAGCCAGAGCTACAATGGAATGGTTTAGATCAAAGCATATTCATGTGTTAGAATGGCCCAGTCACAGTCCAGACCTAAATCCAATGGAGAATCTGTGCAAAGACTTGAAAATTGCTGTTCACAGACGCTCTCCATCCAATCTGACAGAGCTTGAGATATTTTGCAAAGAAGAATGGGCAATAATGTCCTCTCTAGATGTGTAAAGCTGGTAGAGACGTCCCCAAAAAGACTTGCAGCTGTAATTGCAGAGAAAGGGGGTTCTACAAAGTATTGACATACAAATGCCCCCCCCCCACACTTTTCACATATTTATTTGTAAAGCATTTTGAAAACCATTTATCAATTTCCTTCCACTTCACAATTATGTGCCACTTTGTATTGGTCAATCACATAAAATCCAAATAAAATACATTTATGTTTTTGGTTGTAACATGACAAAATGTGGAAAATTTCAAGGGGTGTGAATACTTTTTCAAGGCGCTGTATTTCGTGTCTAAGGTTTACACAACTTTAAGACAAGGATATCCGGGTTACGGCACCAATATGTTGTCAATAATTAATAAATTCTTGTAATTCTGGAAACAGGAAGCGTTTTTGTGGAACACAACCTTGTTCAAGTGATTTCCAGGTAACGTTGGTTCTTTTCCAGAGATTAGTAACATCATCAGTAAAAAAAAAAAAATCATATCATGAAGCAAAAAAAAAAAAAAAAGTAGAGAGAACACCCGAGTGTTGGCAGGAAAAGAGACAGAAAGGGACCTCACCACCAAAGCCTGCGAGAAAAAGCCAACAGGAGATCCAGCCCAGCGGACTTCCACCTGAAATGTCACTTTTGACACAATGTACTCCTTAACAAACAAATTTTCCTAATCCTACAGCTTTCCTATGTACTGAACAGATTCCCCAATTACATGGCACTGTATATATTTCAAAAGAGTCATTAGGTAAGTGTTCTCTAATGTATGTTCCTTCAGGTGTAAAACATTTCCTGCACTCTGACCATAAAAAAAATACACTATATTACCAAAAGTATTGGTAGCCTGCCTTTACACTTTAATGGCATCCCAGTCTTAGTCCGTAGGGTTCAATATTGAGCTGGCCCACCCTTGACCAGTAGCAAACAATATATCCCCTGAAAAAGCCCAGCGGGCGAAACATGTCGAGATTCTGTCATCATAACACCGCCTTGAAAAACAGGAACTACTGTACACTATATTACCAAAAGTATTGGTCTTAGTCCATAGGGTTCAATATCGAGCTGGCCCACCCATGACCAGTAGCAAACAATATATCCCCTGAAAAAGCCCAGCGGGCGAAACATGTCGAGATTCTGTCATCATAACACCGCCTTGAAAAACAGGAACTACTGTACATTTATACATATATATTACATATATTACCAAAAGTATTGGTCTTAGTCCGTAGGGTTCAATATGGAGTTGGCCCACCCTTTGCAGCTATATAGCTTACAGCTTCAACTCTTCTGGGAAGGCTGTCCACAAGGTTTAGGGGGGTGTCTATGGGAATGTTTGACCATTCTTCCAGAAGCGCATTTGTGAGGTCAGGCACTGATGTTGGACGAGAAGGCCTGGCTCGCAGTCTCCTCTCTTATTCAACCCAAAGGTGTTCTATTGGGTTGAAATCAGGAATCTGTGCAGGCCAGTTAAGTTCCTCCACCCCAAACTCGCTCCTCCAGGTCTTTATGGATCTTGCTTTGTGCACTGGTCCAAATCATTTGGTGGAGGGGGGATTATGGTGTGGGGTTGTTTTTCGGGGGTTGGGCTTGGCCCCTTAGTTCCAGTGAAGGGAACTCTTAAGGCGTCAGCATACCAAGACATTTTGGACAATTTTATGCTCACAACTTTGTGGCAACAGTTTGGGGATGGCCCCTTCCTGTTCCAACTTGACTGCGCACCAGTGCACAAAGCAAGGTTCATAAAGACATGGATGAGTGAGTTTGGGGTGGAGAAACTTGACTGGTCTGCACAGAGTCCTGACCTCAACCCAATAGAACACCTTTGGGATGAATTAGAGCGAAGACTGCAAGCCAAGCCTTCTTGTCCAACATCAGTGGCTTGACCTCACAAATGTGCTTCTGGAAGAATGGTCAAACATTCCCATAGACGCACTCCTAAACCTTGTGGACAGCCTCCCCAGAAGAGTTGAAGCTGTTATAGCTGCAAAGGGTGGGCCAACTCAATATTGAACCCTACGGACTAAGACTGGGATGCCATTAAAGTGTGTGTAAAGGCAGGCGTCACAATACTTTTGGAAATATAGTGTACAGTAGTTCCTGTTTTTCAAGGCGGTGTTATGATGACAGAATCCCAACATGTTTCGCCCGCTGGGCTTCTTCAGGGGATATATTGTTTGCTATTGGTCATGGGTGGACCAACTCTATATTGAACCCTATCGGGATTGTTAAATCATAACAGGAACTACTGTACACTATATTTCCAAAAGTAATGGGACACCTGCCTTTACGCACACATTAACTTTAATGGCATCCCAGTCTTAATGTGCATGTAAAGGCAGGCGTCCCAATCCTTTTGGTAATATAGTGTACAGTAGTTCCTGTTTTTCAAGGCGGTGTTATGATGACAGAATCCCGACATGTTTCGCCCACTGGGCTTCTTCAGGGGATATACTGTTTGCTACTGGTCATGGGTGGGCCAACTCAATATTGAACCCTATGCACTAAGACTGGGATGCCATTAAAGTTAATGTGTGTAAAGGCAGGCGTCCCAATACTTTTGGAAATATAGTGTACAGTAATTCCTGTTTTTCAAGGTGGTGTTATGATGACACAATCCCGACATGTTTCGCCCGCTGGGCTTCTTCAGGGGATATACATTTTTGCTACTGGTCATGGGTGGGCCAACTCAATATTGAACCCTACGGACTAAGACTGGGATGCCATTAAAGTTAATGTGTGTAAAGGCAGGCATCCCAATACTTTTGGAAATATAGTGTACAGTAGTTTCTGTTTTTCAAGGCAGTGTTATGATGACAGAATCCCGACATGTTTCGCCCGCTGGGCTTCTTCAGGGATTATATATTGTTTGCTACTGGTCATGGGTGGGCCAACTCAATATTGAACCCTACGGACTAAGACTGGGATGCCATTGAAGTTAATGTGTGTGTAAAGGCAGATGTCCCAATACTTTTGGAAATATAGTGTACAGTAGTTTCTGTTTTTCAAGGCGGTGTTATGACGACAGAATCCCGACATGTTTCGCCCACTGGGCTTCTTCTAATATAGTGTATTCTCCTGCCCTGGAGTCCAACAAAGATTTCTTTCCAAGTGAAATGTTTCCCACAGTCAGAACATGGAAAAGGGCGTTAGCCTGAGTGAACTCTCTGGTGTTTAAGAAGAGTCTCTTTGCCGAATGAAACATTTCCCGCACTCTGAACACGAAGAGGGATGCTCACAATTTTTCCGATATTTATGAAGTTTCTTTTTTCTATCTGAACAAAACACTTTCCTCATTCTGGACATGAATGACGTTACCCTGCGTGAAATATTTTTTGGTGTCTAAGCAAATTCCTTTTATTAGTGAAACCTTTCCCACACACTGAACATGAAAAAGGACGCTCCCCCGTGTGGATTCTCTGATGCCTAAGAAGGTGTGACGTCTGCGTGAAACTTTTCCCACATTCTGGGCACGAATAGGGACGCTCACCGGTGTGAACTCTCCGGTGGATAAGAAAGTGTTGTTTCATTGAGAACCTTTTCCCGCAGTCTGAACACGAATAAGGGCGCACACCCGTGTGAATTCTCTGGTGAATAAATAAGTGTTGCTTAAGCACAAAACTTTTCTCGCACTCCGAGCAGGAATAAGGCCGGTGGCCTGTGTGAATTCTCTGGTGAATAGTGAGCCCTTCTCTCTGACTAAAAGTTTTCCCGCACTCCGAGCACGAATAGGGACGCTCGCCCGTGTGAACCTTCTGGTGTTTATGAAGCTCCTCTATGCGGGCAAAACGCTTCCCGCACTCCGAACACGAATACGGACGCTCACCCGTGTGGATCCTCAGATGACCGAGGAGGCTCGCCTTCTGACTGAAACGTTTCCCGCACTCGGAACATGGGAACGGACGCTCGCCCGTGTGAGTTCTCTGGTGCGTAAGAAGGTGTCCTTTCGTAGTGAAAGTTTTTCCGCACTCCGGACACGAAAAGGGGCGCTCGTCTGCGTGTGCCGGACAGGACAGTGAACTCTCTCCTACGTCAACTCCTTCTCGGCTTAACGAAGATCTTTTGGCTTCGGATGGATCTGTTGATTTCTCCAGACTGTGAGATCTTAGACTTCTATCTGGAGTCACGGAATGTGATTTATCAGAAGACTTCTGAGGATTAGAGTGACCCTTTGATCTCGGTGGATTCTGATCCATGACCTTTACTCCTGGAAATTGTCGTGCATTGTCACTGGATTCTGCATCACAATCTGGAGATGAACTAGGAAGTCTCTCAGAGATATTCCCGACATAGTGTCCACCTGTTGGAAAACAATTTCTAACTTAATTTTATTATTATCATGTTGAAGTTTTCTTCATTTCTTATATTCAGATATAATGTGTGTGGATCTAGCACTTAACTGTTTAGGGGTTCAACTATGATATAAAAATACGAATGCAAACCCGATAAAGGATGAAATGCAACTTTGTACAGTATCTCCGCCTCATTTGTTGGGAACATGACATTATATTGAGGAATGGAGATGGACCTTTCATATGGTGTACAGTATCTCCACCTCATTTGTTGGGAACATGACGTTATATTGAGGAATGGAGATGGACCTTTCATATGGTGTACAGTATCTCCTCCTCATTTGTTGGGAACATGATGTTATATTGAGGAATGGAGATGGACCTTTCATATGGTGTACAGTATCTCCTCCTCATTTGTTGGGAACATGATGTTATATTGAGGAATGGAGATGGATCTTTCATATGGTGTACAGTATCTCCTCCTCATTTGTTGGGAACATGACGTTATATTGAGGGATGGAGATGGATCTTTCATATGGTGTACAGTATCTCCTCCTCATTTGTTGGGAACATGACATTATATTGAGGAATGGAGATGGACCTTTCGTATGGTGTACAGTATCTCCTCCTCATTTGTTGGGAACATGATGTTATGTTGAGGAATGGAGATGGACCTTTCATATGGTGTACAGTATTATCTCCTCCTCATTTGTTGGGAACATGACATTATATTGAGGAATGGAGATGGACCTTTCATATGGTGTAAAGTATCTCCACCTCGTTTGTTGGCAACAAGATGGTATATTGAGGAAAGGAGATGGTGTACACTATATTGGGAACATTGGGTAGTGTGATAAATATAAGGATTACATTCTTCTGGGGAGGACTGAAGATTTAATATACCATATGGCATACTACAATTCCACCTCATTTGTTGAGAACATTAAATAGTGGTGTAGGTATATTAATGACAATCTTGCTATCCACAATTAAGGTTTCTAATTCTTTCCTGTAGTGAAAGGATGTAAAGAGCTCTATCTTGAACAAAGCCAACATACTCTTTACATAACTGGACAGTAACAGCTGTAAAACGAGGAATAGTCTTCTGCAGGAACTTGTTCTATCTGAGTGGAAGTGCTTCTAATATTTGTAGCAATAATCTTTGTAGAATGTTGATCTGAGGAGATATCTGATTGCCTTTTGGGATCAGGAAGAAAGTATTTTAACCTAAAGAAAATTGTGCAAAATGTTGTCTGCCCTCCTCTGGATTATTGTTTTTACTTACTTGTGCCTATATAAAGAGAAGATTCCTTCTGTTTACTTTTTGTAATCGTCTCCCCCTCCTCCATAGACTGCTGATCTTCACTCACCAACGTCTCTTCTTCTTCCTCTTTAATCTCAACTTTGAGGTCTTTCAGATCTTCAGCCTAAAACCCAAAGAGGATGGAACACATTTATAAATGGAAAACAACAACGTTACATAGAAGAACGTCCTCTCATAGCTTAGAATTCTGTTCTAGTTGCTCAGTCCCACCTACCTGATGATGGTGAGGGATGGTGTGATCTTCCTGTGTGGAATCCCGGGAATACAGAGGACGGGGACATCTCTCTGGTGGGTTCCCATTACTGGATCCATCTGCAGGAAACACACACACTGACTGAATACAGTTTCTGTTTCCTAATTTTTAAGCAAACTAGATAGACATTTGTCTTTTTTTTTAACATAAGTTGGACTTGATGGACTTGTGTCTTTTTTTGACCTCACCCACTATGTAACTATGTAACTCATTTAACAATGTAAATTTATACTTTAAACTCCTAAAACTAAAGTAAAAATGTGAACTTTTTCTGCATTTAGTGTTCACTTACTTGTGCCCATACGTAGAAAAGATTCCTCCTGTTTACATTCCATCCTCTCCCCCTTCACAATAGACTCTTCATCTCCACTCACCAAGGTATCTTCTTCTGGATCTTCAACTTTGATGTGTATCATTTCTTCATCCTAAACCCCCAATGTTGATAAAAATGGATTTGTAAACAGAAGCATGAGATTACATTACATTACATCATCTCTTTAGAACTTTAAATATATTTATATACGAGGTGTGACAATCCAATTTCCGGAATGCCCGTGGCACTATGGTGGCGAGTCACACGGCCATTCACACTCGAGTGTGTTCTTACAAGTTCTAAATTGCACTCTCCTGGGTCGCAGACCAGTGGGCTCAGCCTTTACGGAGTAGAAGAAGAAATGTGTGCATTACACTGTTGGCAGAAAAGAAGTGACTGGGATCTGGAGCGGTGGATTATCATCAAATTTTGATGGCCATACTTCTTTTTTAATGAAATATCCATACTAATACTGAACCAAGGGAATATCTGTGATATCACACCATACTTTTTATATCTTAACATCACGTCCGGTACTTTCAATCCTTGGACCCCTATTCTTATTATAACTTTGTCCTCTTCTCTTCCTTCTACAGCTTCTTTACCTGACCCCAACACCATTGGACGGGTCTTCTAAGCTTCTGACTGTTTGTCAGTCTCTGCACATTTAACGGCACCTTCTGCTTGAAGGACCTTGACCTAAACCTTTTCTGTGGGTAGTTGTTTATGATTTTCACTATTCCTATGTCTCTCCATGGATCATAAAGGACCATAAAGTGCCCCCCTCCATGACCTTTCCATCAAAATCAACAATGCAACTGTTAGTCCCTCCCCTCACGCCAGGGTACTAGGTGTAATCCTAGACTCGGACTTGTCATTTCAGCCCCAAGTCCAATCATTGTCAAAAGTTTGTAGAATTCACCTCCGTAACATCTCTAAAATTCGTCCCATTTTAACAAATGAAACCACCAAGCTCCTCATTCACTCCCTTGTTATCCCTCGCCTTGACTATTGCAACTCCAATCTCATTGGCCTGCCTCTCCATAGGCTCCTCCCCTCTTCAGTCTATCATGAATGCTGCTGCCAGACTTATCCACCTAACCAACCGCTCAGTGTCTGCCACCCTCTCCGCCAATCCCTACACTGGTTCCCGATCACCCAGCGAATTAAATTCAAAATACTAACCACAACATACAAAGCCATTCACAACTCTGCCCCGAGCTACATCACCAATCTTGTCTCCAAATATCACCCAAACTGTCCTCTCCGCTCTTCTCAAGACCTCCTACTCTCAAGCTCTCCCATCTCCTCCTCTCATGCTCATCTCCAGGATTTCTCCAGAGCCTCTCCCATCCTCTGGAACTCACTACCTCCACCGGTCCGGCTATCCCCTACTCTTGCTACCTTCAGGCGATCCCTGAAGACTCATCTCTTCAGGGAAGCCTATCACATCTCCAACTAATCTTCTACCACTTCCATCAGCTCATTCCCCGCAGTTACAACCTTTTGTACCACCTGCCCCACCCTATTAGATTGTAAGCTCTTCTGAGCAGGGCCCTCTTAAAGTGGAGTTCCACCCACTTTTACAACTCTTCAGCATTCCTCACTAAACTGTGCACTGTAAACGAAGTGGATATTTTTTATTTTTTTTTCTCAGCACCTACTGTATATCTGCTGTATTCATTTTTCACTTCCTCCTCCCTGGCCATGGCCCATCGCATCATTTCCTGTTTGCAATGCCTTCTGGGAAGGGGCGGCAACTTCCTCTGACACTGCCTTTGCTATGGAAACCTGACCTGAAACCTATTACACTGCTTGTGCTGCACTGAGCATGTGCGAGATCTGCAAGGATGAGATCCAGGAAGAAATACAGTCTGGCTTCAGATGCCCACACTTAAGATGGCCACGGCCTGCTGGAAGTTTATAAAATAACAAACTACTGCTATAAACTAACAAAACAGACCTTAGTTTACAGACTAACTTTACTAGAATACATTAAGCTTGTGTATTATAGGGGTATTTTTATTTAAAAAGTATAATTTCGGCCGGAACACCACTTTAATCCTCTTGTATTTTATGGTATTATAACTGTATTGTCTCCTTTTTATATTGTAAAGCACTGCATAAACTGTTGGCGCTATATAAATCCTGTATAATAATAATAATAATAATAATAATAATAATAATAATAAAGAAAATACCATTTTTTGTACTTTGTACTTCCCTTACATTTATTTTTTTATTGTCTACTAGAGGACACAGGTCCCGACCTTCTAATCCGTAACGGTTACTTGCTTACTAAACTGAGGCATAACAGTTGGAGGCATGGTTATGCAATGGGCTGCGTTCACACCTGAGCGTCTTTGAAGGTTTTTTTCTGTTTCTATGCTTGATTTTGGTACGTTTGTATACTCATTTTTATACAGCGTTTTTAAGCTTTAGGGTTTTTTTTTTATATTATCCAATAGACAAAACTATCATCTGTTGCATCATTAGCTTTTCCATTAGCTTTTATTTCTTTTTTTTTATTATTATTATTCATTATTTTTATTTCTTTTTTTGTTAGGCCTCTTTCACACTGATATGTTTTTCTGGCGTTTTTACGTTTTAAAAACGCAAAAAAAAATGTTTCCCCTTAAATCCTATGAAAAGTCACAGCTTCCCATTGAAATGAATGTAAATCATGGCAAAAATGCACTGCGATTTGCTTTTTGGTGCATTTTTGAGTCACATGTCCATTTTTTTTTACAGCTGCAGGCAACAGAAAAATGCACCAGAAACGCACAGGAAACAGATATGAAACACAGCATTTTGCTGCAGAACAGTGTGAAAGGGCCCTTAGGGTAAGGTTAGGGTTAGGATTCGGGGTTGGGCTAGAATTAGGATTAGGGTTATTGATTTATTTTTTTGTTAGGGTTGGGGTGTTACTACTACTACTAATAATACATAAATTAAATTTAAAATAAATACACAAATAAAAAAAATAATCATTAAAAAATACTATGTAATAATAAATAAATAATCAACTCCTAATCCTTAAAAAAATAAAATAATAATAAAAAAATTAAAAATAAAACACCCTAACACAGAATAAATAATAATAAAAAAATAAATAAAAAAAGTTATTATTATGAATAATATTTTTCTTTTGTTTGGGTGTTTATTATCATTTTATTGTTATAATAATAACAATAATACATTTTTTATATTTTTTTAAGGTTAGGGGTTATTTATTATTTATTTATATATTATTACATAATTTTGTAATTTGAGCAGAAAAACGTGCAAACGGGCGACAAAAAGCAACAAATGCGTGCAAAAAACATGCAAATTCTGCATTTCCCTTCATTCCTCTGGGAACAAAACCACGCCAAAAACTCCCAAATCTGCCCAATTTGAGCTACAAAAAAAGCTCTAGAACTTTTTTGAGCTTCAGGCGACTTGGAGAACCATCTCCATAGAGAATAACTGATTTTTTTTTTCCTCCTCCAGCGTTTTGGAGCTTCAAGCTAAAGTAGAAATAAACCCTCCTATCCATTACAGCCAAGGAAGCTTCCATCTTAAATCGATGAGCTTAGTTCTGCTTTACTGTGTTTTGTTTTGCCCAGCATCCATAACTTCTAAAGTCAGCTCCATAGCCCAGTTATTTATGGTTCCTACTGTTCCTGTGTCCCTCAATGATCTCCAAGAAAAAATTTTTATGGTATGGTACTCATCCTAAACATCTCCACTCACCGTCTCTTCTTCTTCCTCTTTTTCCTCATCTTTGATGTCTTTCTGTTCCTCATCCTAAACCCCAAAGATGATAAAATATATTTGGAAGAAATGAACAAGAGATTATATAGAAGAATTACATGTTATAGTTTTGAATACATTTTAGGTCTTCATCATCAGTCCCACCTACCTGATCATGGTGAGGGATCCCTTGTCTG
The DNA here is from genome assembly GCA_037952925.1 of Lithobates clamitans. Lineage (NCBI taxonomy): Eukaryota > Metazoa > Chordata > Amphibia > Anura > Ranidae > Lithobates > Lithobates clamitans. The sequence goes on from JBBGZY010001880.1 coordinate 81,204, forward strand.
TTACTGGATAATGTCCCAGAATTCCCGGCACCGCTCACCTCTCCTGTCAGCAGCTCCATCATCTTCTTGATGACCTTTAGAATTTTCTTCTCTTTACCCTTTGGTGTCAGGCAGTGAGGTGGAGACACTGTGGTGGGCGACTCCCCACGTCGGCAGCTGTTGGGTGTTAATAGATCACCAGATGTTTTCCTCACTACTTTATAATCCTGTTTATAAAGAGAGAAATGTATCACTACAGACTTCCCAGAATCCTCTTCACCCCTCCGGTCAGGTCTGTGTTTTATTAATAGAGATAAGAGTGATGTCATGTGACCTCCCAGAATCCTCCTCACCTCTCCGGTCAGGTCTGTGTTTTATTAATAGAGATAAGAGTGATGTCATGTGACCTCCCAGAATCCTCCTCACCTCTCCGGTCAGGTCTGTGTGTTTTATTAATAGAGATAAGAGTGATGTCATGTGACCTCCCAGAATCCTCCTCGCCTCTCCGGTCAGGTCTGTGTTTTATTAATAGAGATAAGAGTGATGTCATGTGACCTCCCAGAATCCTCCTCACCTCTCCGGTCAGGTCTGTGTTTTATTAATAGAGATAAGAGTGATGTCATGTGACCTCCCAGAATCCTCCTCGCCTCTTCCGGTCAGCAGGTAGATTATCTCCAGGGTGAGGTCTAGGATCTTCTCAGTCACTTATCTTTGGTCCTTCCCCATCCTCATTGATGTGGTCATGTGATCTAAACAGGACACTCCTCTCTGTAGATGGATAATAAACTGATAATTATTATCACTATACTGGTTTGAAGAATGTCTCTACAAGTGCTCCTCCATAGTTCTCATTGGTCTCTCTTGGACCTTTTGTTATACTCTATTACAGGGCTCTTCTTTCAATGATCTGAAAGCAAACCAGAGATTACCTTTTAGGTCACTCTTTCACTTCTCCCACTTCCTTCTGCCCACTTTCCTATTTATTTTAACCCCGTGTTTGTCACTTTTTTGTATTTTTTTTGTTTGGTGTGTACACTGTTCTGTCACTGTGTGATGAGTAGGGTGCAGGTCCTCGGGCCTGTCCTGAAAGTCTTGGGAGGGGGTGGACATGGCCTTTTGGCTTGGTTCGCCCTCTTTCATGGGATCTCCCTTTGGGGTGAGTCCCACCGAGTACTTGGGTGGGTCTGCTTCGGCAGACCTTCCAGAGAAAGGGGGTTCACCTGGTTTTTGGCCAGATGGACCCAAGTGAAGTACCTCTGTCCCCATCTGGGATCAGGGTAAGGTCCTTCCTATGGAGGACTAGTGTAACACCCATTGCACATTTTGTGTCACCTCTTTAAGTGTGTGCACTTTTTTCGGCACCGGGTGGAGTTTTTGGGTGTGTTTCACAGGCTACGGGCTTTTCAAAAGAAAAAAGAGATTACCTTTTAGGAGGAACTCCAATCAAAATTCCTTATTTTAGGTTGAGATAGAAGGGTTAGAGCAGTCATGTCCAAAAAAGATGTTCTATCTTTAGGATGTATCCGGTCTATAAACCAGAGGCTCTGGATGGACAGTTGGATAAATGGTTCTATATTTAGGATGTATCCGGTCCATAAACCAGAGGCTCTAGATGGACAGTTGGATAAATGGTTCTATATTTAGGATGTATCTGATCTATAAACCAGAGGCTCTGGATGGACAGTTGGATAAATGGTTCTATATTTAGGATGTATTCGGTCTATAAACCAGAGGCTCTGGATGGACAGTTGGATAAATGGTTCTATATTTAGGTTGTATCTGATCTATAAACCAGAGGCTCTGGATGGACAGTTGGATAAATGGTTCTATATTTAGGTTGTATCTGGTCTATAAACCAGAGGCTCTGGGTGGACAGTTGGATAAATGATTCTATATTTAGGATGTATCCGGTCTATAAACCAGAGGCTCTGGATGGACAGTTGGATAAATGTGCACATACCATCACAGTGACTATGGAAGAAGAGGACGGACATGACAGGGGGTTACTGGGTATAAATATAAAATATCTTATTACCTCCTCTCCTGCCAGTTCCAGCAATGTCTCCTTTCTACTTCCTCCCGACCACCTCACTTCCTGTCCGTACCTGACATCACTTCCTGTCCTTGCCACTACTAATAAGTCTGACTGCCATCTTGTGGGTAATAGAAATATTGCACCCTATGTTGTTTTTAAAAACCTGGAGCCCAAAGGCTACCCTAATGGCCCCTAAACTAAATGTAGGCTTAGGTTTACCCAACTGACGAAATATCCCTCGACCCAAGAGACTCCCCTTTGGGTAAGCCTGGAATCGGCTGAGTGCAACCAACTACTGATTTATAATATCCTTTGGTTACATCGAAAAAGAGAAAACATGACTTGCCGTATGGGAGTCTAAAGCCGCCCGGGTCGCCTCTCTCCCTGTGTACCTTTTATTTTTCAGGGCCTACAAAAAAAAACCTCTTACCACATACATCGGATCTAGTGTGGCCTCATACCAAATGTCCATGTAGTTGTACCAACATGTATGTAGCCAAGACCCAACCAGCTGTAGGATTCATCTCGTGTTTATCCCTTACGTCCTACATACCTACCTCCAATCCTATCAATCAAACCTATCAATACGCCCTCTTCGCACCCCCCTAAACAAAACCAATGGGCAGTAGATCTCGGAGTCACTTTACATACAGATGATTGGCATGAGATTTGGATTGTGATAATCCTCCTCAATAAACGTTGTAGCACCGGAAACGAATTATAAGGTTCTCACATGTTGGTATTTGGTCCCTGGCAGCATTTCTGCACATGACTATGCTGTAAGCTTTCCGGGGTGAGGAGCACTGGGCACTCACTTCCATTCATGGTGGTCTTGTCCAATTGCTAAAGGAGTTTGGTTCCAAGGGTTTTAGATTCTATCCATGCTCTTCTTCATTACTATCGACACTGACCCCACAGATAGCCCTGCTGAATATCTCACATAGGCCCAGTTCAAGCTACTACTGCCAGTCACCACCTTCTCTAGACAGTTGCAAAAGCCTGGAAGTCCAACATCCCTGGTATCCCAAAAACTAAAACTAGTATTACGCCGACCAAGATGGACAACGAAATCGAGGCTACCCTAACAGATAAGATTAGGAGGATTACGACAATCTGGCTGCCATGGGTGGACCATTCCCTACCATCCCACTATTACCCTACTGCTTCTCTTTTTCTCCTCCCTTCTTTTAGTCATTTTTTTTTCTGTTTTGTTCTTGTTGTGATTGGTCTATATCAGCGGTCTCCAAAATGTGACCCGGGGGGCCTTTTGCTTGTCTTTATCCGACGCTTGGGGTACTGTTCTATCCACTGACACCAACGATGGGGCATAATTCCTTCCACTGACACCAATGATGGGTCACCATTTCTCCCACTGACACCAATGATGGGGCACTATTCCTCCCACTGACACCAATGATGGGGCACTATTCCTCCCACTGACACCAATGATGGGACACTATTCCTCCCACTGACTCCAACGATGGGGCACCATTGCTCCCACTGACACCAATGATGGGGCACTATTCCTCCCACTGACACCAATGATGGGGCACTATTCCTCCCACTGACACCAATGATGGGGCACTATTCCTCCCACTGACGCCAACGATGGGGCACCATTGCTCCCACTGACTCCATTGATGGGACACTATTCCTTCTACTGACACCAACAAAAGGGCACAATTCCTCCTGCTGACACCAGCGATGGGGAAGAACCCCTTCCTCTGACACCAATGATGGGGCATTGTTTACTCCCACTGGACACTCCTCCTAAAGTCTAGAGGACAATAAACTGGCCCTTTGTGTAGGAAGTTTGGAGACCTCTGATCTATACAGATGACCTACAGCCTCTGGGCTTTGGTGCACAGTGCTGCTTAACACTTTCACCCCCCTCCTGTCCAGGACAATTTTCAGCTTTCAGTGGTCACACTTTGAATGACAATTACACCGTCATACAACTCTGTACCCAGATGACATTTTTATCATTTTTTTCCCCCACAAATATAGATTTCTTTTGGTGGTATTTAATCACTGCTGGGTTTTTTTATTTTTTGCTAAAAAAAATGAAAAAAGACCGAAAATGTTGGAAAAAAAAAAAAGTTTTACTTAGTTTCTGTCAGAAAATTTTGTAAATAGGTAATTTGTCTCCTTCACTGATGGACACTGATGAGGCTGCACTGATGGGCACTGATGAGGTGGCACTGATGAGGTGGAACTGATGAGGTGGCACTGATGAGGTGGAACTGATGAGGTGGCACTGATGAGGTGGCACTGATGAGGTGGAACTGATGAGGTGGAACTGATGGGTGCAGATGAGGTGGAACTGATGAGGAGGCATTGATGGGTGCTGATGAGGAGGCACTGATGGGTGCTGATGAGGTGGCTCTGATAAGGTGGAACTGATGGGTGCAGATGAGGTGGAACTGACGAGGAAGCACTGATGGGAGGCACTGATAGGCAGCACTGATGGGTGCTGATGAGGTGGAACTGATGAGGAGGCACTGATAGGCTGCACTGATGAGGTGGCACTGATGAGGCGGAACTGATGGGTGCTGATGAGGTGGAACCGATGGGTACTGATGAGGTGGAACTGACGAGGAAGCACTGATGGGTGCTGATGAGGTGGCACTGATGGGCGGGACTGATGGGTGCTGATGAGGTGGAACTGATGAGGCACTGATACGCTGCACTGATGGGTGCTGATGAGGTGGAACTGATGGGCTGGACTGATGGGTGCTGATGAGGCAGCAATGATGAGGGAGCACTGAGGTGGCACTAATGCGGCTGCACTGATGTGGCACTGTTGAGGTGGCACTGAAGGGTGCTGTTGAGGCAGCAATGATGAGGCTGCACTGATGAGGGAGCACTGAGGCGGCACTGATGAGGCTGCACTGATGGGCGCTGTTGAGGTGGCACTAATGCGGCTGCACTGATAAAGCTACACTGATGTGGCACTGTTGAGGCACCACTTATGGGTGCTGATAGGCGGCACTGATGAGGAGGCACTAATATGCATCACTGATGGGCAGTGTTGGGGCTGCACTGATCACCTATACAGATCTCCCCTGTGAGGAGATGCCCCTGATCAGCTCTCCTCTCTTCTCACTCTGTCAGTATGAGGAGAGGAGATCCAATAAACGGCACTTCCTTGTTTACATGTACTCACCTGTGATTGGACACCACAGATCACACGGGTAAAGAGCTGTGTCATTGACAACTTGCCGAGATCGGGGTCACGCCGTGTCCCCAGGGGACACATCACATCCGCCCCATCGCGGTGAGACTGAGGTGATGTCACAACAAGGGAGCGTCCCCCCGCCTGCCGCCATTTGTCTATATGGAGGGTGATAGCGGGTTACTCTCTACGAATTGATCACATTCCAATCACCAATCATCTTTGATAAATGATCAATAACAAAACACCAGACAGGACAGAGAAGAGAAGAATGTTGGGTGTGGAGATTTCTTCTTTATTTTATGGTAACTGAAGGACAGACAAGAAGATCAGAGACAGAAATCTCATAGAAACTGAAATGATTTCTACATCGGGCTGGACCAATCACAATCCAGCTTCTTCAGTAAAGCAAATAAAGAGCATCGTCAGCCAATCGGGTCCATTGATAAAAGAGAAACCCTCATTGGTGCCCCGCCCTGTTTATCGCCTATATAACGGTTGGTACGGTTGTCCATATATGGTCATGATAGCCGGTATGTTGTCTTCTTTGGTCCTCACCTTCTTCTCACAGCTGTCACACCTAGTGGAGAAAATTTCCCGCACTTCCTGGGTTCCTTTTTAAGGAACACATTTCCCGCACTTTGAAGATAAAAATTGCTCCTTTCCCTGTTGTCTAGCCCGGGTTCCTTTTCAAGTAATTATTTCCCGCACTCCGAACATGGAAAAGGGCGTTCGCCGGTGTGCATCCTCTGGTGTTTAGGAAGGTCTTCCCAGTGAATGAAACATTTCCCGCACTCTAGACATGAGAAAAGACACTTAATTGGACACCAGGTAAGTCACGCGGATAAGTGTCCTTTTCTCATGTCCAGAGTGCGGGAAATGTTTCATCCATTGGGGAGACCGCCCTAAACACCAGAGAATTCTCACTGATAAGCGTCCCTTTTCATGCTCTGAGTGCGGGAAGTGTTTCTATCGGAACCAAGAGCATGAAAGGATGCTTATCAGTGTGACTTATGTGGTGTTTAGGAAGGTCTCTTCAATGAATGAAACATTTCCCGCACTCTAGATATGAGAAAGGACACCTAAGTGACTTCTCTGATGTCCAATTAACTCTTGGTTCAGAGAGAAACACTTCCCGCACTCTAGACATGAGAAAAGACACTTAATTGGACACCAGGGAAGTCACACACATAGGTGTTCTTTTCTCAGGTCTAGAGTGCGGGAAATGTTTAACTAATTGAGGAGACCTTCCTAAACACCAGAGAATTCACACAGATAAGCGTTCCTTTTTCATGCTCTGAGTGCGGGAAGTGTTTCTATCTGAACCAAGAGTTAACTGGACACCAGGGAAGTCACACAGATAACTCTTGGTTCAGAGAGAAACACTTCCCGCACTCAGAGCATTAAGGGGACACTTATCAGTGTGAATTCTCTGGTGTTTAGGAAGGTCTCTTCAGTGAATGAAACATTTCCCGCACTCTAGATATGAGAAAAGGACACTTATCTGCGTGACTCCTCTGGTGTCCAATATATCTTGGTTTAGAGAGAAACACTTCCCGCACACAGAGTATAAAAAGGGACGCTTATCAGTGTGAATTCTCTGGTGTTTAGGAAGGTCTCCCCAATGAATGAAACATTTCCCGCACTCTAGACATGAGAAAAGACACTTAATTGGACACCAGGGAAGTCACACACATAAGTGTCCTTTTCTCAGGTCTAAAGTGCGGGAAATGTTTAACACCAGAGAATTCACACAGATAACCGTCCCTTTTCCTGCTCTGAGTGCGGGAAGTGTTTCTATCTGAACCAAGAGTTAATTGGACACCAGGGAAGCCATGCAGATAACTCTTGGTTCAGAGAGAGACACTTCCCGCACTCAGAGCATGAAAAAGTAACGCTTATCAGTGTGAATTCTCTGGTGTTTAGGAAGGTCTCCTCAATGAATGAAACATTTCCCGCACTCTAGACATGAGAAAAGACACTTAATTGAACACCAGGAAAGTCACGCAGATAAGTGTCCTTTTCTCATGTCTAGAGTGCGGGAAATTTTTTATTCATTGGGAGACTTTCCTAAACACCACGTAATTCACACTGATAAGCATACCTTTTCATGCTCTGAGTGCGGGAAGTGTTTCTATCTGAATCAAGAGTTAATTGGACTCCAGGGAAGTCACTCAGCTGTCCTTTGTCATATCTAGAGTGCGGGAAATGTTTCATTCATTAAAGAGACCTTCCTAAACACCAGAGAATTCACACAGATCAGCGTCCCTTTTCATGCTCTTGGTTCAGAGAGAAACACTTCCCGCACTCAGAGCATGAAAAGGAACACTTAGTGTGAATTATGTGGTGTTTAGGAAGGTCTCCTCAATGAATGAAACATTTCCCGCACTCTAGATATGAGAAAAGGACACTTATCTGCATGACTCCCCTGGTGTCCAATTATTTCTTGGTTCAGATAGAAACACTTCCCGCACTCAGAGCATGAAAAGGGGACGCTCATCAGTGTGAATTCTCTGGTGTTTAGGAAGGTCTCCTCAATGGATGAAACATTTCCCGCACTCTCTTCATGAATAAGGTCTGTGTGACATTTCGGGTGTCTCTGAAGTTCTTTCTCCATCCAGCATTTCAGGACACCAATAAGGACATTCCCCGTCTGTCTCCTGTGGGGTCTACAAAGACTTCTTTTCTCAGTGAAACCTTTCCCGCACTCTGAAGATGGACAGAGATGTTCCCCTGTGTGAGTTCTCTGATGAATACGAAGTTCTTCTATTAATATAGAACAGTTTCCACCACATTCTGAACACGAATGAAGGGCCCCTCATGTGAATTATTCGGTCACCAAGAAGTACTTTTTATTTTTATCTCATAGATACATTTCCCGCACTCTTTAAAGGGGACGCTCACCTGTGACATCTCTGGTGCCTAAGAAGGCTGGATCTCTGATTAAAACATTTCCCACACTTTGGGCATAAATACGGGCGCTCACCCGTGTGAATTCTCTGGTGCGTAACGAGGCTTCCTTTCGCAGCGAAGCATTTCCCGCACTCCGAACATGAATAGGGTTTCTCACCTGTGTGGATTTTGTGGTGTGCAAGAAGGCTTCCCTTCGTAGTGAAACACTTCCCGCACTCTGAACACGGATAGGGACATGCGCCAGTGTGGGTTTTCTGGTGGGCACGAAGGTCTCCTTTCTTAGCGAAACATTTCCCGCACTCTGAACACGAATAGGGATCCTCGACTACGTGAATTATCTGATGTTTGTGAAGTTTTTCTATCCGAATAAAACATTCCCCGCACTCTGAACATGAATAAGGACGCTCCCCCGTGTGAATTCTCTGGTGTACTTGAAGTACTTTCCTGTCAGTGAAACCTTTCCCGCACTCGGAACATGAATAGGGACGCTCGCCATTGTGGCACCTCTGGTGGGTAAGAAGATTTACTTTCTGACCGAAACATTTCCCGCACTCTGAGCAAGAAAAGGGACGCTCGCCTGTGTGAGTTTTCTGATGGGTATCAAGCTTACTTTTCTGAATAAAGCATTTCCCGCACTCCGGACATGAATAGGGACGCTCGCCCGTGTGAATTCTCTGGTGCACAAGAAGTTTTCCTTTTCGGATGAAACACTTCCCGCACTCCAGACACGAAAAGGGGCGCTCGCCGGTGTGAACTCTCTGGTGCGTAAGGAGGTCTCCTTTCTGAATAAAACATTTCCCGCACTCTGGACACAAATGAGGGCGCTCGCCCGTGTGAATTTTCTGGTGCGTGAGAAGGTTTCCTTTCTCCGTGAAGGATTTCCCGCACTCTGAACACGGATAAGGGCGCTCGCCCGTGTGGGTTCTCCGGTGTCTCAGGAAGTCCCCGCTTTTGGCGAAAGATTTCCCGCACACCGAGCACGAGAATGGACGCTCTACTGTGGAAACTCCTTCATGGCTTCGGGAAGGTTCCTCGGGATTAGATGGATCTGTAGATCTCTCCATAGGAGGGGGAGGAGTCTCTGGAGTCACATCATGTGACCTATCAGAGGACTCCTGAGGATCGGAGGGATCCATTGATTTCGGTGTGTTCTGAGCAATAAAGTTTTCTCCTGGAAAGTGTTGTGTGATGTCATCAGATTTTACATTATCATCTGGAGATGACATCAGATGTCCTTCAGAGATATTCCAGGTATAGAGTCCACCTGATGGAGAACAAATTATAAATACAAGTTATAAAGAAATCGTAATGCCTTCCATTCAAAGATCATATATGACCGAGACCTGCTTTCGGTGAAGAACAGGAGATGGACCTTTCATATGGTGTACAGTATCTCCTCCTCATTTGTTGGGAACATGACATTATATTGAGGAATGGAGATGGACCTTTCATATGGTGTACAGTATCTCCTCCTCATTTGTTGGGAACATGACATTATATTGAGGAATAGAGATGGACCTTTCATATAGTGTACAGTATCTCCTCCTCAGTTGTTGGGAACATGACGTTATATTGAGGAATGGAGATGGACCTTTCATATGGTGTACAGTATCTCCTCCTCATTTGTTGGGAACATGACGTTATATTGAGGAATGGAGATGGACCTTTCATATGGTGTACAGTATCTCCACCTCATTTGTTGGGAACATGACGTTATATTGAGGAATGGAGATGGACCTTTCATATGGTGTACAGTATCTCCTCCTCATTTGTTGGGAACATGACATTATATTGAGGAATGGAGATGGACCTTTCATATGGTGTACAGTATCTCCTCCTCATTTGTTGGGAACATGACATTATATTGAGGAATAGAGATGGACCTTTCATATAGTGTACAGTATCTCCTCCTCAGTTGTTGGGAACATGACGTTATATTGAGGAATGGAGATGGACCTTTCATATGGTGTACAGTATCTCCACCTCATTTGTTGGGAACATGACATTATATTGAGGAATGGAGATGGACCTTTCATATGGTGTACAGTATCTCCTCCTCATTTGTTGGGAACATGACGTTATATTGAGGAATGGAGATGGACCTTTCATGTGGTGTACAGTATCTCCTCCTCGTGTGTTGGGAACATGACCTTATGAAAGGTCTACCTCCATTCCTCAATATAACGTCATGTTCCCAACAAATGAGGAGGAGATACTGTACACCATATGAAAGGTCCATCTCTATTCCTCAGTATATGGTGTACAGTATCTACTAATTTGTTGGGAACATGACGTTATATTGAGGAATGGAGATGGACCTTTCATATGGTGTACACTATATTGGGAACATTGGGTTTGTGTGATAAATATAACAATTACATTTTTCAGGTGAGGACTTGAGAATTCCAATTTCCCCACCACATTTGTTGGAAACATTAGACGGTGGAGTTGGTATATCGATGACAATTTTGCTACTAATATTTCAGGTTTCTAATTCTTTTCTGTACTGAAGGATGTTAAGATCTTAAACAAGGACAACATACACTTTACATAGGTGGAGGAAAGTTTGTTTCACTTCTGTTTTTTAAAAGAAGCCATAATGAGGAATAGTCTTTCACAGGAATTTGTTGAAGCTGACAGGAAGAGCTTCGAAGTATTGTAGAATGTTGACCTGTGCAGTTATCGGACTGCCTTTGTGGGATCGGGAAGGAATTATTTTATTTTTAAGAAAATTGGGCCAAACTTTATGTGGCTTTTCTACCCTCCTCTGGATCAGCTGCGGGCTTTGGATTTTTTTAGATGAATTCAATGGACATATCTTTCATCCCATGTAATAATGTAAATACACACTTTATACTCATAGAAGTAAAAAGAAAATGTGAACTGTTTCTGCATTTAATGTCTATGACTTACTTGTGTCCATATGTAGAGAAGATTCCTCCTGTTCACTTTCCATAATCATCTCCCCCTCCTCCATAGACTGCTGATCTCCACTCACCAACCTCTCTTCTTCTTCCTCTTTAACCTCAACTTTGATGTCTTTCAGTTCTTCACCCTAAACCCCAAAGATGAGAGAATATGTTTGTGGAAAAGGAACAAGAGTTTACAAAGGAAAATTTAAAATACAGTTTAGAATACTTTAGAGTTCTAGTCCCTCAGTCCCACCTACCTGATGATGGTGAGGGATGGTGTGACCTTCCTGTGTGGAATCCCGGGAATACAGAGGACGGGGACATCTCTCTGGTGGGTTCCCATTACTGGATCCATCTGTAGGGAACACACACACTGACTGAATACATTGTTTCTATGTGTTTATCAGATGATGGGGGATCTAGGTGGACCATCCGTACTGCTCTCTCCTTTACAATAAAGTCTCCTCTTACCCGGTGATGTGAGGGGCGGCTGATTGTCCATCATGACGTCCTTGTAGAGATCCTTGTGTCCTTCTAAATACTCCCACTCCTCCATGGAGAAATAGACAGTGACGTCCTGACACCTTATAGGAACCTGACACACACAATGATACAGTCACCATCCAGACATATCCCTTGTCTGTTACTGGATAATGTCCCAGAATTCCCGGCACCGCTCACCTCTCCTGTCAGAAGCTCCATCATCTTCTTGGTCTTCTAGACTTCTAGAATCTTCTCTTTGCTCTTAGGAGTCAGGCAGTGAGGTGGAGGCACTGCGATGGGAGATGTCCCATGGAGACAGCTGTTTGGTGTTAAGGGATCACCAAATAATTTCTTCACTATCACTTCACTTTCTACTATAAAATCCTGAGCAAATGGAATAAAAATGCTCACTAATGGCTTCCCAGAATCCTCCTCACTTCTCCAGACAGGTTTATTTCTAGAGATAAGAATGATGTCATCAAACTCCAAAATTCTCCCAAAATTTTCATTCAGGTCTTTCTTTTGTTAAAAGAGAATCCTCCTCACCTCTCCTGTCAGCAGCTCCATCATCTTCTTGGTGACTTCTAGAATCTTCTGCATGTTGTGTCTCTCAGGTTTTAGGGGGTCACATGGAGGCACTGTGATGGTCAGATGATCACCTGACTTCAGGAGAGGAAATCTCTGTATTGAGGAACCAATAGCAATATCATGTTAGAATCCCAGAATCCTCCTCACCTCTCCAGTCAGGTCTGTGTTTTAATAATAGAGATAAGAGTGATGTCATGTGACCTCCCAGAATCCTCCTCACCTCTCCGGTCAGGTCTGTGTTTTATTAATAGAGATAAGGGTGATGTCATGTGACCTCCCAGAATCCTCCTCACCTCTCCGGTCAGGTCTGTGTTTTATTAATAGAGATAAGAGTGATGTCATGTGACCCCCCAGAATCCTCCTCACCTCTCCAGTCAGGTCTGTGTTTTATTAATAGAGATAAGGGTGATGTCATGTGACCTCCCAGAATCCTCCTCACCTCTTCCGATAAGCAGGTAGATGATCTCCAGGGTGAGGTCTAGGATTCTCTCAGTCACATGACTTTGGTCTTTGTCCATCCTTATTGATTTGGTCATGTGATGTAAACAGGACACTCCTCCCTGTCAATGCATAGTAAACTGATAATGATTTGCACTATAGTGGGATGAAGATAGCTCCACAACCTTCCTCCACAGTTCTCATAGGCTCCTCTTGGACCTCTTGTTATACTATATTACAGGCCTCATATTTCATTGATCTGAAAGAAAACAAGAGAATTACCTTTTAGGTACAACTCGAAACCAGGCATGTTAAACTGTTGTTTTACAGGCTCCATGCAGCCTTCAGTTTCCTTCTAGGTGGCCCTCGTGGTTTAAGAACATATAAGAAGAAGATTGCACTTTCAGCTGTCCCTGAGTGACCCTCAGTAGACGTACTGAAGATTCGGTTCTCTTATTCAACCCATCCAAGTTTGACACGCCTGGGTTAGATCCTCTGTTGAGTCCTCGGTGAGCCCTGTCCTATAAGTGTCACTGGACACGGCATGTACTGTACACATTGATGTCACCCTGACAGCCAACTCCACCAAAATAGGTCTGGAGGAATCTGTTCTGTGATTGATGTTCAGGATCACATGACAGAGACAGGACAACCAGTCATGTTATGGTGAGAGGCCAAAGACAACCAACAATCCTCCACCAACATACTGCGTGGTACAGAATTGCTTCATCACTTCCATCAAATCACAAAAATCAGGAGCTTCATCCCTTATTCTATGTACTGTAGGGATGTTCATTCCTTCTGCTGCCTTCATTAGAACTTGTACCCGACCCCCCGACTGTCTGGGCTGAGACAGAGGGACGCTTTTTAGCATGGATGGATGAACGGTTTGGTGTAGTATAAAACTTTAGGTAGGTAAATAGTATCATTTTTATGATTGTACATAGAGTTGCCACCAGGGGCGGATCCAGAGCCTAGTCTCGGGAGGGGCACTGCCAGAAAATAAGTTTTTTTTTGCAGACAATTTATCGGGGAAATGGCTGTTGTTGGTGCTTTAATCATCCCAGCACCATGGTTGTTATGGTGTCAGGATGATTGAAGCACATTATTTCTAATAATACATTGTAATATAAAATGAAATCATTCAACTCACCATAATGCATTATCAGTGGGAACCCCGAGCGTGTCACTTGCCATCGTCGCCTGCCACATTTTGTGGATTGTCACTTGCCTGCCACCAGATTGACACCTGCCACATGTTGCGGATTCTCACTTGCTACGTCATCTGCCACTAGATGCGGATTGTCACGTCATCTGCCACTAGATGCGGATTGTCATGTCATCTGCCACTAGATGTGGATTGTCACATGCCAGGTAAGGTGGTGTTTTGCTTGTCTTTTGTTTCTTTGTCCCAGAGACAGGCAGCAGAAAGATAATGTAATCTCCCTGCTGCCCACGCTACCTGCACAGTGAGGGCGGAAGTTACTGCAGAGATGTGGGGGGCGGTGAGAGATGATGTCATCTCTCTGCTCCCCTGCCCGTCGGCTCGCTGATTGGCCAGCCGGCCCCACATACACACCTAGCCTGCCTCAGTCTCACCCGCCCACCCACACACGGAGCCACCCGGCAGCCTGGCCAATCCGCTCTCTCACCCGCCTGCCTGCCCGCCCTCAAACGGAGCTGCCCGCTCTCTTACCCGCCCGCGGCGGAGCCGCCTGCTCCCGGAGCCGCCCGCGGAGCTCACCCGCCCGGCCTGCAACAGATTTCTCAGAGGTGGCAATTGCCCCATTGCCCCCCCCCCCCCCCTGGATCCGCCCCTGGTTGCCACCTCATCCCTTTAAAACTGAACACCTATGAATTACACAGGTTCTGTGGAGGATTAAGGAGGTAATTAAACTCACTTGGTGCCTTATCTGCATTAAATTGGCATCAGAAACTGTGGAATTCATATGTGTTCAGGTTTAAAGGGATGAGGTGGCAACTCTATCTGTACATCAGACCAAAGAGAGGATCAAATGGGGAGGAAAGACGGACTAACAGATCTATTTCCAAATGAGGAATGGCTGAGATTGAAATGTTGTTCGATCTTCTTCCTCTGTATGTTTGACTCCAGAGAAGCCATAGTGTCATCACCATGATGAGAGCCAAGAACCACGAGATGGATAAATGGCTCTATATTTAGGATGTATCGGGTCTATAAACCAGAGGCTCTGGATGGACAGTTGGATAAATGGCTCTATATTTAGGATGTATCCGGTCTATAAACCAGAGGCTCTGGATGGACAGTTGGATAAATGGTTCTATATTTAGGATGTATCCGGTCTATAAACCAGAGGCTCTGGATGGACAGTTGGATAAATGGCTCTATATTTAGGATGTATCCGGTCTATAAACCAGAGGCTCTGAATGGACAGTTGGATAAATGGTTCTATATTTAGGATGTATCCGGTCTATAAAGCAGAGGCTCTGGATGGACAGTTGGATAAATGGCTCTATATTTAGGATGTATCTGGTCTATAAACCAGAGGCTCTGGATGGACAGTTGGATAAATGGCTCTATATTTAGGATGTATCTGGTCTATAAACCAGAGGCTCTGGATGGACAGTTGGATAAATGGTTCTATATTTAGGATGTATCCGGTCTATAAACCAGAGGCTCTGGATGGACAGTTGGATAAATGGTTCTATATTTAGGATGTATCCGGTCTATAAACCAGAGGCTCTGGATGGGCAGTTGGATAAATGGTTCTATATTTAGGATATATCCGGTCTATAAAAATATAAACAACATATAAACTTCAATTATATACACATATTTTATGTGTATCATCATCTGTTGGAGATAAAAGACATCACAGTGACTATGGAGGAAGAGGACGGAACATGACGGGGGGGTTACTGGGTGTAAATATAAAATAAGATCTTCTTACCTCCTCTGCTGCCAGTTCCAGCAATGTCTCCTCTTTATTTCCTCCCGACCCACCTCTGACCCGGAAGTTCTTGTATATCTCTTCTTGTTTGTATATGACATCACTTCCTGTCTAGGTGGTCAACTGACAAAAGAGATCACCACCTTGTGTACATTTTTAGAAATGCAGGTTGGTTTATTAATACATTGACTACTTTTTAGTGCATTCACAATTTCTTGTATATTTTACCCCCGAGTGTCCTCTTCATGAGCAGCCTCCATGATGGACGTATCTGACACCCACAAACATGTGTAAAAACCACGGCTGTAATTCTCACCCATGACCAGCGCATACCTCCCAACATTTTGAGATGGGAATGAGGGACACCTACTAGCAAATGTATGTAGGCATAGGACACGCCTCCTGCCACACCCCCTTAAAGGAGAATTAACCCAAAAAAAAGGTTAATTAAATCCACAAGGGCTTTTTTTTAACACTACTATTCTTTTACATTGGCTTTTAAAATGTACAAATGCAGCAATTTAGAATTTAGATGAAAGTTTTAGCACCAGGAAACACTTTTTGAAAGATAAAAAGTGCATTTTATATACAACTACATAGATCAGACCAAAATGAGGGACAAATGTTTTGCTCCAAATCAGGGACAGTCCCTCGAAATCCGGGACATTTGGGAGGTATGCCAGTGTGCTCCACCATTGTCGGGCTTTTTGCTCACCATAATCTTAATGACTTAAAGTGGTTATAAATCCCTTCCATATACCCAGTGAGGTGACTGGCCTCAGGTGACACACAAAGATGAAACAAATCCTCCTATATAAGTTGTACCTGTTTATCTGCAGCCTTCTCTTCTCTACACCTGTTCAAAGTGCTGAATTTATACAGCTTGTCTGGGCTTTCATAAAGCAAGGAGTGAGGAGCTAAAGTTACACTCTGCAGAGCTCAGTGGGGAGAGCTCTGAGAGATGATTGGATAGGCACTGATGTTGGATGAGAAGGCCTGGCTCGCAGTCTCCGTTCTAATTCATACCAAAGGTGTTCTATCGGGTTGAGGTCAGGACTCTGTGCAGGCCAGTCAAGTTCCTCCACCCCAAACTTGCTCACCCATGTCTTTATGGACCTTGCATTGTGCACTGGTCCAAATCATTTGGTGGAGGGGGGATTATGGTGTGGGGTTGTTTTTCAGGGGTTGGGCTTGGCCCCTTAGTTCCAGTGAGGGGAACTCTTAAGGCGTCAGCATACCAAGACATTTTGGACAATTTCATGCTCCCAACTTTTTGGGAACAGTTTGGGGACGGCCCCTTCCTGTTCCATCATGACTGCCCACCAGTGTACAAAGCAAGGTCCATAAAGACATGGAGGAGCGAGTTTGGGGTGGAGGAACTTGACTGGACTTGGACGAGAAGACCTGGCTTGCAGTCTCCGCTCTAATTCATCCCAAAGATGTTCTATCAGGTTGAGGTCAGGACTCTGTGAGTTCCCTTCACTGGAACTAAGGGGCCAAGCCCAACCTCTGAAGAACGACCCCACACCATAATCCCCCCTTCCACCAAATGATTTGGACCAGTGCACACAGCAAGGTCCATAAAGACATGGATTAGCGAGTTTGGATTGAAGGAACTTGACTGACCTCAACCCAATAGAACACCTTTGGGATGAATTGGAGCAGAGACAGTGAGCCAAACCTTCTCATCCAACATCAGTGCCTGACCTCACAAATGCACTTCTGGAAGAATGGTCAAACATTCCCATAGACACCCTCCTAAACCTTGTGGAGTTGAAGCTCTTTTAACGGCAAAGGGTGGGCCAACTCAATATTGAACCCTACGGACTAAAACTGGGAAGTTATGAAAGTTCATGTGCGTGTTAAGGCCGGCGTCCCAATACTTTTGGTAATATAGCGCAGTGTTTCTCAACTCCAGTCCTCAAGGCGCCCCAACAGGTCATGTTTTCAGGCTCTCCATTAATGTGCACAGGTGATTTGATCAGTTTCACTGCCATAGTAATTACCACAACCCTTTCATCTGAGGGAAAGCCTGAAAACATGACCTGTTGGGGGCGCCTTGAGGACTGGAGTTTAGAAACACTGATATAGCGTATATATTATGTGCGGCCCTTTGGTGATGTCAGGGGGTCACATTTGAGGCCCCCTTTTGGTCTCACGTTGACAACCACTGGTCTAGAGACTGATCCAATGATGAAAGCTCTCAGTGGAGCCAGATCTCTTCTCCGCACCTGAATGGCCCAGGTTGCCAACCCCCCACCCCCTATATATATATATTGTCATGACATCAGATTGCCCAGAGAGCCCCCCCTTACATCAGGGTCCCCAGAGAGCCCCTTCCTTACATCAGGGTCCCCAGAGAGCCCCTTCCTTACATCAGGGTCCCCAGAGAGCCTCCCCTTACATCAGGGTCCCCAATAAGCGGGCAGGCAGTAAGAGATGATGTCAGCTCTCTGCTGCCCGTGGCTGCACAGTGAGAGCGGAACAGCGGTACTGCAGGGCGGGCAGTGAGAGGTGTCACCTCTCTGCTCTCTTGCCCGCCCGGCTCTCCCATGCTGCCCGCTGCCATCTCTGAGAGACTCGGGGCTATGGGCCCCAGATTCAGGGCTGTAGCCCCAAAAGCCACCCCCTAGTGACGCCACTGACTCTAGCTCACATGTGGAACTGGACCTTCTGCACTCTCCATCTTACTAATAAAACACCCATGGAGGACTCTTTATGAACTGAACACTTTCCAATCACCCAATTTTCTAACAATTATGGTCAATTGACCCTCGCTTTTAAAATTGTAAGCTCTAACGAGCAGGACCCTCTGATCCCTCCTGTATTGTGTAATTGTAATTGTATTGTTTCTGTACTGTCTGCCCTCATATTGTAAAGCGCTGCGCAATCTGTTGACGCTATATACATTCTGTATAGTAATAATAATAAAAATAATAATAAATTTAAAAAAAAAGAAAAAAAAAACAAGACTCAGAACAGAATATTCTCAAGTGTAAAGCTTTACTGTTTATTTTGGAATATCGAAATAACTAATTAACAAAAAAAACGAAGAATTTTTTTTCAATCAAATCTTGTATAACTGAAATAAAAAGATACATCAAATGTATTATACATTGGTTGGACCAATGAAAGCCCAGCTCTTTCAGTCATGCAAAATGTACAGTAGCTGATAGCAACTTATAGAAAAAAGTTAATTGGTAAAAGACAAACCCTGGTTGGACTGAATCAGTGGTCTCCAAACTGCGACCCTAGGGCCTGATGTGGCCCTTTTCTTGCCTTTCTCCAGCCCTTGGGCACCATTACTCCATTACTGATACGAAACACTATTATGCCAACTGAGACTAATAATGGGGCACAATTTCTGCCAATGACACCAATAATAGGTCACTAATGCCCCCTAATACCAAATGTGGCAATGTTTACTCCCACATGTGGCGGGACCAATGCCAATGATGGGGCACCATTCTTCCCTCTAATACTAATGATGGGCCTCTATTCCTTCCACTGATACCAATGATAGGCCACCATTCCTCCAACCAATACCAATGATGGGCCTCTATTCCTTCCACTGATACCAATGATAGGACACTATTCCTCCAACCAATACTAATGATGGGCCTCTATTCCTTCCACTGATACCAATGATAGGCCACTATTTCTCCAACCAATACCAATGATGGGCCTCTACTCCTTCCACTGATACCAATAATAGGCCACCATTCCTCCAACCAATACCAATGATGGGCTTCTATTCCTTCCACTGATACCAATGATGGGCCTCTATTCCTCCCACTGATACCAATGATGGGCCACTATTCCTCCAACCAATACCAATGATGGGCCTCTATTCCTCCAACTGATACCAATGATGGGCCTCTATTCCTCCAACTGATACCAATGATGGGCCTCTATTCCTCCAACTGATACTAATGATGGGCCTCTATTTCTCCAACTGATACCAATGATGGGCCTCTATTCCTCCAACTGATACCAATGATGGGCCTCTATTCCTCCAACTGATACCAATGATGGGCCTCTGTTCCTCCCAAGTAATACCAATGATGGGCCACTATTCCTCAAATGGATACCAATGATGGGCCATTATTCCTCCAACCAATACCAATGATGGGCCTCTGTTCCTCCCAAGTAATACCAATGATGGGCCTCTGTTCCTCCCAAGTAATACCAATGATGGGCCACTATTCCTCAAACGGATAACAATGATGGGCCATTATTCCTCCAACCAATACCAATGACGGGCCTCTATTATTCCCAACTGATACCAATGATGGGCCTCTATTCCTCCCAACTGATACCAATGATGGATCTCTATTCCTCCCAACTGATACCAATGATAGGCCACTATTCCTCCAACTGATACCAATGATGGGCCACTATTCCTCCAACCAATATCAATGATGGGCCTCTATTTCTCCAACTAATACCAATGATGGGCCTCTATTCCTCCCAACTAATACCAATGATGGGCCACTATTGCTCCAACTGATACCATTGATGGGCCATTATTCTTCCAACCAATACCAATGATGGGCCACTATTCCTCCAACCAATACCAATGATGGGCCACCATTCCTTCAACTAATACCAATGATGGGCCACTATTGCTCCAACCAACAACAATGATGGGCCACTATTCCTCCAACCAATACCAATGATTGGCAACTATTCCTCCAACCAATACCAATGATGGGCCACTATTCCTCCAACCAATATGAATGATTGGCCACTATTTCTCCAACCAATACCAATGATGGGCCACTATTCCCCCAACCAATACCAATGATTGGCAACTATTTTTCCAACTAATACCAATGATGGCCACTATTTATCCCAATGATACCAATGATGGGCCACTATTCCTCCAACCAATACCAATGATGGGCCACTATTCTTCCAACCAATACCAATAATGGACCACAATTCTTCCAACCAATACCAATAATGGACCACAATTCCTCCAACCAATACCAATGATGGGTCACTATTCTTCCAACCAATACCAATGATGGGTTACTATTCTTCCAACCAATACCAATGATGGGCCACTATTCCGCCAACTAATACCAATAATGGACCACTATTCCTCCAACGAATACCAATGATGGGCCACTATTCCTCCAACCAATACCAATGATGGGCCACTATTTCTCCAACGAATACCAATGATGGGCCACTATTCCTCCAACCAATAACAATGATGGGTCTGTGGATGGTGCCAAGTCAGCAGGTGACCACATCTGTGTCTTATTGAAGAGTTAAGCTGCCTATGGATGGTGCCAAGTCAGCAGGTGAACATGTCTGTGTCTTATAGAATCCCGAAATATTCACCTGTGTTTTCAGATTTTTAAGTTCTTCTATCTGAACAACACATTTCCCGCACTCTGAACATGAACAAGGACATTACTTTGTGTGAGTTCTCTGGTGTTTAAGTAGACTTCTTTTATTAGTGAAGCATTTCTCGCACTCCGAACATGAATAGGGACGCTCGCCCGTGTGCGTTCTCTGGTGTCTGAGAAGGTTCGATTGCTGAGTGAAACACTTCCCGCACTCTGGGCAGGAATAAGGATGCTCACCCGTGTGAATTCTCTGGTGTATATTTAAGTGTTGTTTCATAGAGAAACATTTCCCGCAATCTGAGCACGAAAAAGGACGCACACCCGTGTGGATTCTCTGGTGGGTCAGTAAAATTTGTTTGAGAATAAAACGTTTCCCGCACTCTGAACATGAATAAGGTTTGTCCCCCGTGTGAATTCTCTGGTGTACAAGGAGGCCTTCCCTCTGACTGAAACATTTCCCGCACTCGGAACACTTATAGGGACGCTCACCTGTGTGAACTTTCTGGTGTTTTTGAAGCTCTTCTATCCGGCTGAAACTTTTCCCGCACTCCGAACACGAATAAGGACGCTCGCCTGTGTGAATCCTCAGGTGAATAAGGAAGTTATTTTTCTGACTGAAGCTTTTCCCGCACTCTGAACATAAATAGGGAGGCTTGCCCATGTGAAATTTCTGGTGTGTAAGAAGGTGCGCCTCCTTAGCGAAACATAATCCGCACTTTGAACATGGATAAGAACGCTCTTCTGTGTGAGTTTTCTGATGATTAAGACGGTCTTTGTTTTTGGAAAAAGATTTCCCGCACACTGAACATGACAATGAACTCTCTCCTGTGTGGAGGGAAGACTTCTTGGAATCAGGTGGATCTGTTGATCTCTCCATACCGTGAGATCTCTCTGGAGTTACAGTATGTGATACATCGGATGATTTCTGAGGATTGGAGGGATCCGTTGATCTCTGTGTGTTTTGAATAATGAAATTTACTCCGGGAAAGTGTGCGTTACTATAACTTGCATTACGTCCCGGAGATAAAGTAGGATGACCCTCAGAAATATTCCTGGCATAGTGTCCACCTGTTGGAAAATAATTTTGAAAAACATATTATTAGCGTTCTTCTTGCCTTACATTCAGAAATCATATGCGTCGATCTAGGACGAAACATTTTTGCGGAGCTATGCCATGGAACTGGGTGGAATCATAACAAAAGAATACAAATTCAAGGCGGATAAAGAAAAGAACACAACCAAACCATAAAGGAACCATTCTTTTTGGTGAAGAATAGAGATGGACCTCCCTCTACCTCATTTCTTGGAAACTTGTCCATTGAGATGGACCTTTCATACGGTGTGGAGCAGTGATGGTCAACTTACTAGGTATATGGGGCTTCACTAGGTCCCCAAAATCCACCAAAGTGCTACATATAATTTATAGTGATTGTAGTAGATCCACGTGGACTGAAAGATCAGCTATTACTTGAGGTCAAATATACAGTGCCTTGAAAAAGTATTCATACCCTTGAAATTTTCCACATTTTGTCATGTTACCAAAAACATAAATGTATTTTATTGGGATTTTATGTGATAGGCCAACACAAAGTGGCACATAATTGTGAAGTGAAAGGAAAATGATAAATGGTTTTCAAAATGTTTTACAAATAAATATCTGAAAAGTGTGGGGGGGGGGTGTGCATTTGTATTCAGCGACCTTTACTCTGATACCCCCTAACTAAAATCTAGTGGAACCAATTGCCATCAGAAGTCACCTAATTAGTAAATAGAGTCCACCTGTGTGTAATTTAATCTCAGTATAAATACAGCTGTTCTGTGAAGCCCTCAGAGGTTTGTTAGAGAACCTTAATGAACAAACAGCATCATGAAGGCCAAGGAACACACCAGACAGGTCAGGGATAAAGTTGTGGAGAAGTATAAAGCAGGGTTAGGTTATAAAAAATCTCCCAAGCTTTGAACATCTCACAGAGCTCTGTTCAATCCATCATACGAAAATGGAAAGAGTATGGCACAACTGCAAACCTACCAAGACATGGCCGTCCACCTAAACTGACCGGCCGGGCAAGGAGAGCATTCATCAGAGAAGCAGCCAAGAGGTCCATGGTAACTCTGGAAGAGCTGCAGAGATCCACAGCTCAGGTGGGAGAATCTGTCCACAGGACAACTATTAGTCGTGCTCTCCACACATCTGGGCTTTATGGAAGAGTGACAAGAAGAAAGACATTGGTGAAAGAAAGACATAAGAAGTCCTGTTTGGTGAGAAGCCATGTGGAGGACACAGCAAACATGTGGAAGAAGGTGATCTGGTCAGATGAGACCAAAATTGAACATTTTGGCCTAAAAGCAAAACGCTTTGTGTGGCGGAAAACGAACACTGCACATCACCCTGAACTCACCATCCCCACCGTGAAACATGGTGGTGGCAGCTTCATGTGGTGGGGATGCTTTTCTTCAGCAGGGACAGGGAAGCTAGTCAGAAGAAGATCTTAGAAGAAAACCTGTTAGAGTCCACAAAAGACTTGAGACTGGGGCGGAGGTTCACCTTCCAGGAGGACAACGACCCTAAACATACAGCCAGAGCTACAATGGAATGGTTTAGATCAAAGCATATTCATGTGTTAGAATGGCCCAGTCACAGTCCAGACCTAAATCCAATGGAGAATCTGTGGCAAGACTTGAAAACTGCTCTTCACAGACGTTCTCCGTCCAATCTGACAGAGCTTGAGATATTTTGCAAAGAAGAATGGGCAAAAATGTCCCTCTTTAGATGTGCCAAGCTGGTAGAGACATCCCCAAAAAGACTTGTAGAGAAAGGGGGTTCTACAAAGTATTGACTCCGGGGGGCGCCATACAAATGCCCCCCACACTTTTCACATATTTGTAAACAAATTTTGAAAACCATGTATCATTTTCCTTCCACTTCACAATTATGCGCCACTTTGTGTTGGTCTATCACATAAAATCCCAATAAAATACATTTACGGTTTTGGTTGTAACATGACAAAATGTGGGAAAATTCAAGAGGGTATGAATACTTTTTCAAGGCACTGTAGAATTTATAGTGATTTTAGTGGATCCATGTGGACTGAAAGATCAGCTATTACTTGAGGGGAAATATATATATATATATATATATATATATATACAAATTGGGTGAATAATTTATTTGGACAATTGTTTTATTAACATAGTTACATAGTAGGTGAGGTCGGAAAAAAAAAGACACAAGTCCATCAAGTCCAACCTATGTTAGGAATTACTAAATACAATACCCAAGCTATACTGCTGGTGATATTATCCAAGGCTGAAATCGGGTGCTGGTGGCTGGGATGTGAAGTCTCCCGATACTTTTAAAGTTGATAGATATAAGGTGGCAAATCGGTGGACTCAAAAGTTTTTGGCTACCAGTGGCGGCTGGTGCTCCATTTTTTGGGGGTGCGGCAAACAAATCAGAAGACACCCCCTCCCGTTTGGTCGATACGTCAGTGAAACCCAACACCCCCAACGGTCAGTCGGTCCATCAGTCTAGATCCCACCACCCCCCGCTTCTCCTCACGACTCGGTTCCTGATCGGCCTGGGAGGAGAATCAGGAAGACAACAGCTGTGCCGACTCATGGGTGTTGCACAGCTGGGGATTTTTTTCCCATCTGGATTCCATCAAATGCTCGTGTCCAATCGCCTGAAGGTAGCAACCTATAACTCAATCTGCCCGTGTCCTGTACTGTACCAGCAAGAAACATTCTATACTTCTAGAAAATAAATGAAAATGGGGGCAGTTTCTGTATTTAGTGCTTATGACTTACTTGTGTCTATATAAAGAGAAGAATCCTCCCGTTCACTCTTGATTGTCATCTTCTCCTCCTCCATAGACTGCTGGTCTCCACTTACCAACATCTCTTCTTCTTCTTCTTCTTCCTCTTTAATTTTGATATTGAGGTCTTTCAGTTCTTCACCCTAAACCCCAAAGATGATGGAACACATTTGTGAAAAAAAGGAACAAGAGAAGACATAGAGCAGTGTCACCTCATTGGTCAGAAGACATTTTTAGGTCTACAGCTAAACCCCACCTACCTGATGATGGTGAGGGATGGTGAGATCTTCCTGTGTGGAATCCCGGGAATACAGAGGACAGGGACATCTCTCTGGTGCGTTCCCATTACTGGATCCATCTGTAGGAAACACACACACTGACTGAATACATTGTTTGAGAATTTTTTCGTTTCGTTGAGTGAGCTAGATGGACATTCGTCTCTTTTTAACCCATGTAACTATATAAATACACACTTTATACACCTAAAAGTAAAATGGGAACTGTTTCTGACTTACCTGTGTCCAAATGTAGAGGGGATTCCTCCTGTTTACTTTCCATAATCATCTCCCCCTCCTCCATAGACGGCTGATCTCCACTCACCAACCTCTCTTCTTCTTCCTCTTTAATCTCAATGTTGAGGTCTTTCAGTTCTTCACCCTAAACCCCCAAGATGATGGAACGGATTTGTAAAAAGGAGCAAGAAGCTACACAGAAGAATACGCTATATTACCAAAAGTATTGGGACATCTGCCTTTAAACGCACATGAACTTTAATGGCATCCCAGTCTTAGTCCGTAGGGTTCAATATTGAGTTGGCTCCGCCCTTTGCAGCTATAACATCTTCAACTCTTCTGGGAAAGCCGTCCACAAGGATTAGGAGTGTGTCTATGGGAATGTTTGACCATTCTTCCAGAAGCGCATTTGTGGGGTCAGGCACTAATGTGGACGAGAAGGCCTGGCTCGCTATCTCCAATCTAATTCGTCCCAAAAGTGTTCTATTGGGTTGAGGTCAGGACAGTCAAGTTCCTCCACCCCAAACTCTTAAGACGTCAGCATACCAAGACTTTTTGGACAACTTTGTGGGAAGAGTTTGGGGATGGCCCCTTCCTGATCCAACATGACTGCGCACCAGTGCACAAAGCAAGGTCCATATGAGAATGACCTGGTAGCTATTGGATGGGGGGAGCATAAATGTTTACAAAATGCTACTGACCATGTATGATGGAGGATCTGTAGACATGACATTGTTCTGTGTGCACAGTGGTCGGAAATGTCTATATTGTGAGCCCCGTCCTATTAGTGTCACTGGACACGGCATGTGCTGTACACATTGATGTCACCCTGACAGCCAACTCCACCAAAATAAGTCTGGGGGCATCTGTGTCGGGGTTTGTGGTTCAGGATTACATGATAGAGAAGGAGCAACCAGTCAGGGCGCAGCCGCCCCCCGGAGCTGTGTAAACCAACTGCATTGCGAGCCGGTCACAGTCTACCGTTATGCGAAATTGGATGCTGGGAAACCCACATCCAGGTTGCATAAGTATGAACCCAGCCTTAGTGTAGTATAAGACTTTGGATAGGTAAATAGAACCATTTTTATGGTGGTCCATACATCAGACCAAACAGAGAGACAACGAAGACAAGAGGAACTAACAGATTCGATTCCAAACAAGGAACAGTCGGGAGCTGAGCTTGAACTGTTGACTTTTTTGATCTTGTTGCTCTGTATATCCAACTCTGGAGAAACCATCACAGGGGTGAGAACTAAGAACCAACAGACAAATGGCTCTATATTTAGGATGTATCCACGCTATAAACCAAAGGCTCTGGATGGACAGTTGGATGATTGGTTCTATATTTAGGATGTATCTGGTCTATAAACCAGAGGATCTGGATTGACAGTTGGATAAATGGTTCTATATTTAGGATGTATCCGGTCTATAAACCAGAGGTTCTGGATGGACAGTTGGATAAATGGTTCTATATTTAGGATGTATCTGGTCTATAAACCAGAGGCTCTGGATGGACAGTTGGATAAATGGTTCTATATTTAGGATGTATCTGGTCTATAAACCAGAGGCTCTGGATGGACAGTTGGATAAATGGTTCTAAATTTAGGATGTTACCTGTCTATAAACCAGAGGCTCTGGATGGACAGTTGGATAAATGGTTCTATATTTAGGATGTATCCAGTCTATAAACCAGAGGCTCTGGATGGACAGTTGGATAAATGGTTCTATGTTTAGGATGTATCCGGTCTATAAACCAGAGGCTCTGGATGGACAGTTGGATAAATGGTTCTATATTTAGGATGTATCCGGTCTGTAAACCAGAGGCTCTGGATGGACAGTTGGATAAATGGCTCTATATTTAGGATGTATCCGGTCTATAAACCAGAGGCTCTGGATGGACAGTTGGATTAATGGTTCTATGTTTAGGATGTATCTGGTCTATAAACCAGAGGCTCTGGATGGACAGTTGGATAAATGGTTCTATATTTAGGATGTATCTGGTCTATAAACCAGAGGCTCTGGATGGACAGTTGGATAAATGGTTCTATATTTAGGATGTATCTGGTCTATAAACCAGAGGCTCTGGATGGACAGTTGGATAAATGGTTCTATATTTAGGATATAACTGTGACCATATTATAATCCTCTATATATAAAAGACATCACAGTGACTATGGAGGAAGAGGACGGACATGACGGGGGTTTACTTGGTGTAAATATAAAAATAATATCTTATTACCTCCTCTGCTGCCATTTCCAGTAACGTCTCCTCTTTTTAGCCTCCCGATTCACCTTTAACCCGGAACTTCCTGTCTGCATCCGATATCATTTCCTGTTTACATCGAACTTCACTTCCTGTCTTTATCTGACATTACTTTCCATGATCTTGTATCGCCTCTTAGCGCTATATTTTCACTGACAGTATGTTAGATGACTCCCTTGTGGACCGTATGGAAAAGTCAGCCTTCATTTTTTTTTTTTTAAACACTTTAACGTCTTCTCTTCTTAGACGATTTTAATGGGTTTTTCTTTGCATATATTATACCTGAGGTAAAATCACAACAATAGACACGAACTAAATAAAACTGTATTGTGTTTTATATTTATTTTAAAAAATATATACGAAACTAAAAGGATAAATAACTTAAATTGAAAAACAACAACAAAAAAAAAATTGTAAAAAAAATAAAGTGTGAAAAAAGTAAATAGAATTTAGGTGAAAAAAAAAAGAGGGGGGTATTATATAATATATGTTGTTTTTTGTTTTTACAAATAATTTTATTGTTATTTTTCAATATAATTAATTTATCCTATAGTTGCATATATTTTTATAACTTTATAGTTTCATAGATTTTTTTTTATTTTTCTCTACTACTGGGCAAAAAAATGTATTTTTGTCTATTAATTCCAGAAAATTAAAAAGTTTTGCAGAGTATTACTCACAGAAATTCTAGTTTTTTTTTTTTTTTAAAGTGTGTCTATGTTTTTTTATCTTTGTAATGCCAAAGGAATTGCCAAATAAACAGGTTCTGAATGTAAAAGTCGCTCTGGTCCACAAGGTTTACATACACTATATTAACAAAAGTAGGTCAGGTGTATCCAAAAATTACTTACATATACACTATATTGTCAAATATAGAGTATATAGGGGTTGGGGTTGGCCCCTTAGTTCCAGTGAAGGGAAATCTTTAGGCGTCAGCATAACAAGACATTTTGGACAATTTCATGCTCCCAACTTTGTGGGAACAGTTTGGGGATGGCCCCTTCCTGTTCCAACATGACTGCCCACCAGCGCACAAAGCAAGGTCCATAAAGACATGGATGAGCAAGTTAGGCGTAGAGGAACTTGACCGGCCTGTACAGAGTCCTGACCTCAACCTGATAGAACACCTTTGGGATGAATTAGAGCGGAGACTGTGAGCCAGGCCTTCTAGAAGGGAGGAGCTGATAGTCACATCCAGCTAGGCACTGTGTATGTGGACACGGCAGGGCTATTCTGGAGGTTTTTATGTGATTTTAAAATTTTCTTTTATCTTGTAAGTGCAACCTGTCTGTTTGGGGGCTTTGAATAAATTTGTATACGGAGAACACTATGGTTTCTATACTTATTATTTACATGTCCTGAACTCATGAAATCTTGAGCCAAGCTGGGAGATGATCCGCTTCTTTGGATACCATTGATTGGCAAGAGGAAGTGAGAGCAAAGAGCTCGTGGAGAGATCCGCATATGAGTTTTTACTCATCTGGGAGGTGAGCACGCATTTTGTACTGGTGGTGGTGGTGTGCACTCCTTTTGAGGACGAACAATCACTGTGGTGGAATTGTGTGGATCCACTGATCACAAGAACAGTTTTTCATGTTTTATTTGTTCATTTTTTCATTTTATGGACTATTCATTTATATGTAGGATTTATTTATTTTAGAGATTTGCACTTTATATTGATAATTTTACACACAGCGCTAGATTTATTTATTTACTGACCATCCATGAACGCCAATGGATGACCATCGATGAACGCCAATGGATGACCATCGATGAACGCCAATGAAAGACCATCGATGAACACCAATGGATGACCATCGATGAATGCCAATGAAAGACCATCGATGAACACCAATGGATGACCATCCACGAACGCCAATGGATGACCATCCACGAACGCCAATGGATGACCATCGATGAACGCCAATGGATGACCATCGATGAACGCCAATGGATGACCATCCATGAACGCCAATGGATGACCATCCATGAACGCCAATGGATGACCATCCATGAACGCCAATGGATGACCATCCATGAACGCCAATGGATGACCATCGATGAACACCAATGGATGACCATCCATGAACGCCAATGGATGACCATCGATGAACGCCAATGGATGACCATCGATGAACGCCAATGGATGACCATCGATGAACGCCAATGGATGACCATCCATGATGCCAATGGATGACCATCCATGAACGCCAATGGATGACCATCCATGAACGCCAATGGATGACCATCCATGACCGCCAATGGATGACCATCCATGACCGCCAATTGATGACCAACCATGAACGCCAATGGATGACCATCGATGAACGCCAATGGATGACCATCGATGAACGCCAATGAAAGACCATCCATGAACGCCAATGGATGACCATCCATGAACGCCAATGGATGACCATCGATGAACGCCAATGGATGACCATCCATGAACGCCAATGGATGACCATCCATGAACGCCAATGGATGACCATCGATGAACGCCAATGGATGACCATCCATGAACGCCAATGGATGACCATCCATGAACGCCAATGGATGACCATCCATGAACGCCAATGGATGACCATCGATGAACGCCAATGGATGACCATCCATGAACGCCAATGGATGACCATCGATGAACACCAATGGATGACCATCCATGAACGCCAATGGATGACCATCAATGAACACCAATGAAAGACCATCGATGAACACCAATGGATAACCATCCATGAACGTCAATGGATGACCATCCATGAACGCCAATGGATGACCAACCATGAACGCCAATGAAAGACCATCGATGACCGCCAATGGATGACCAACCATGAACGCCAATGGATGACCATCCATGAACGCCAATGGATGACCATCCATAAATGCCAATGGATGACCATCGATTAACGCCAACGGATGACCATCTATTAACTGAGCACATTCCCATCACCAAGCATCTATAAATTATCGGCATTTGTAAAAAGAAAAAAAAAAAAAAAAAGACTCAGAACAGCATAAGTGTAGAATGTTACTATTTAATTTAGAAAATTGGAACAACTGATCAACATACAATAATACAAAGATTTAATTGAAATCAAATCTTGTACAACCGAACTAAAAATATACATCACATTTATAATACATTGACTGGACCAATGAAAATCCACCTGCTCCAGTAAAGAAAACAATAAAAAACAAACACTGACGTGCAGCAACCAAAAACGACTTATTAAAAAGGTTCAATAGTAAAAGACAAATTCTGATTGGATCGAATGTTTCGCCATTTTTCTTGCCTATGTATTCCAGCCATTGCTTGTTTTTGGCCTTTGTATGGGTAGGGTTGTCCTTTTCTTGTCATGATAGCCAGTGTGTTACCCTTTTTTGTTGCCCGCTTCCTTCTCACAGTTGCCAGTGTATTGCTGTGTATTTCCACAATTGCCATGTTTGCCCATGGTGTAACCAGTTTGTTGCTGTAGTCTTACTAAAATTTAATCCATACAGGCCTAGAATTATCAAACCAAACTCTAAAAAAAAAGTCATCAATTTTGACTTACCCTCAATACTTTGTGACTTGTAGTCACACCACTTGGGTCTATCCTCCCCCTAGAGCAGTGGTCTCCAAACTGCGGCCCCAGGGCTGGATGTGGCCCTTTGCTTGCCTCTATCTGGCCCTTAGGTCACTATTCCTTCTACTGAGAACCACAGTGGGGCATAATTCCTACCACCGATACCAACATTGGGGCACCATTTCTCCCACTTACACCAATAGAGAGGCACTATTTTCCTTACACTGACACCTATGATGGAGCACTACTCCTTACACTAATACCAATGATGGGGCACTATTCCTCCCACTGACACCAATGATAGGGCACTATTCTTCTCACGAGCACCAATAATGGGACATTATTCCCACCGATACCAATAATGGCATAGTTTACGCCCATTGATGTCTAGGCAGTTTCTACTCTCACTGGCCACAGTCTGGCCCCTTCAAAGCCTGAAGGACAATAAACTGGCCCTTTGCTTAAAAAGTTTGGAGACCCCTTGCCCTAGACCATACATCATCCTCTCTCAACCTTTTCGACACAGAGGAACCCTTGAAATAACTTTCCGGTCTATATCAACAACTCATGATATATTAGTGTGATGTCAGTGAGAAAAATGTTCCTTACACTTGTAGTCATTGATTATTACCCCCTTACAGATAGCTAAAAAGATCAATGGTGTCAGTGGGAGCTTATCTGAGAGGCAGAAATTGCGTAAGGGACCTCTAGCAACCTCTGGAGGAACCCTAAAGGAACCCCTAGCAACCTCCGGAAGAACCCTTAAGGAACCCCTAGAAAAATCTAGAGGGAACCCTAGCAACCTCTGGAGGAACCCTCAAGGAACCCCTAGCAACCTCTGGAGTAAACCCTAGCAACCTCTGGAGGAACCTTCAAGGAACCCATGGCAACCTCTGGAGGAACCCATAGCAACCTCTAGAGGAACCCCTAGCAACCTCTGGGGGAACCCTCAAGGAATCCCTAGCAACCTCTGGAGGAAACCTCAAGCAACCCTTAGCAACCTCTGAAGGAAACCCTAGGAACCTCTGGAGGAACCCTCAAGGAACCCATAGCAACCTCTGGAGGAAACCCTAGCAACCTCTGGAGGAACCCTCAAGGAACCCCTAGCAACCTCTGGGGGAACCCTCAAGGAACCCCTAGCAACCTCTGGAGGAACCCTCAAGCAACCCTTAGCAACCTCTGGAGGAAACCCTAGCAACCTCTGGAGGAACCCTCAAGGAACCCATAGCAACCTCTGGAGGAAACCCTAGCAACCTCTGGAGGAACCCTCAAGGAACCCATAGCAACCTCTGGAGGAACCCCTAGGTCTCCATAGAACCCTGGTCAAGAAATTCCTAAAGGTTCTGAGGCTCGTGGGATTACACAAGTTTTCTGGTATACTTCTATCTCAAGAGCTCTACATGGGGCACCTCAATGTTAGCAGGAAGAGAGATAGGAACTGTAGTAAACAGACTCACCAACGGAATCTCTCTAAAAAAAAAAGCCAGCAGAAAACTCAGTCCAATGGACTCCGCCTGTAGTTAAAACGTAACTTTTGCTTAATATACCCATTAAATTTACCCCCTAATTTTTTCAAAATATTTAACTGTTTTATGGACCTGAACAGTTCCACCAAATGTCCCCCCCTACATTTGTCAATCGAATCATTAGGTATGTGTTCTCTGATGTCTAATTGGATGTCCTTCAGGAGTAAAACATTTCCTGCACCCTGAACATCAAAAAAGGGTTCTTTTCCTGGTGTCCAACAAGGCTTTCTCTCCAAGCGAAATGTCCTTCACAGTCTGAACATGGAGAAGTTTGTAAGCCTGCGTGACTTCTTTGGTATTTAAGTTTTTTTTGCTGAAGAAAACATGGACTAAATGCCCCCCCCCCCCTACACTTCACAATTGAATCCTCAGGTATGTGTTCTCTGATGTCTAATTAGGTTTCCTTCAGTAGTAAAACTTTTCCCGCACTCTGATCATCAAAAGGCCTCCTTTCCTGGTGTCCAACAAGGTATTAACCCCAAGCAAAACGTTTCCCACAGTCTGAACATGGAAAAGTGCGTTAGCCTGCAATAATTATTTGGCATTTAAAGCCGAACCCTACCCTGAAGTTCTGCTTTTTGCGCCCCCCACCTTCTGGAATTTTTTTTGGCATGGGGGAGCGAGTATCTGCTGTTGACAGGCAGTACCGGGGAAAATTTTGTCTAGCGCCCAGGGCAAGGATGAGGACTTGAACCTCCTCTCCTAGCCACAAGGAATCACAGCCGGCTTCCCACAGTAAACCTACCAGAGCATAGGTCCCGCAGCCTTTTGGGACCTACAACGCATCCTAGAAGTTTGCAGGCGAGGGGGAGAACTTCTGGTGGAATCTTTGCAGCGATCTAACCGGAAGTTCTCCCCCACCTGCAAACTTCTAGGACACGCCATAGGTCCCAGAAGGCTGTGGGGACTATTCACATCGCACATGCACAGTGAGAAGCCGGCTGTGAAGCCACAAGGAAGCCGGCTTTCCACAGTAAACATACCAGTGTCGGGGACTTGAAGAACGCCAGAGATAAAGATGGCACTGGATCCTTGGACGGGTGAGGGTCCTTTCATTAAAAGCCAGCAGCCACAGTATTTGTAGTTACTGGCGTTTAACGTTTCTCAGACTGAAGCTCCTCTTTAACCGCTTAACGCCGGCGCCTCCCGGCCCTTTAAGGGGTTTGAAGGAGAAGTGCAACCAAAGCTGGTTTGGCTTTACTTCTCCTGTGGATCATGGGAGTGAAGTTCGTTCTGCAGTCCTGTGACCCGTTTTCAGCTGAAGGTCGTTGTCTGCTGATGTCACCGAGCCGGTCCAGGCTCGGGCAAGATCGTGACAATGGAGTCGGGATCCGCCCACATGCCCGGACCAGCCCCCCCAGCTCAACCTCTCAGCTGAGGTCCTTCAGGTCCGGCATGAATTTAAAGGAGAAGTAGGGGGAAAGCTGGTTTGGCTGGACTTCTCCTGTGGATCACGGGAGTGAAGTTCGTTCTGCACTCCTGTGACCCGTTTTCAGCTGAAGGTCGCTGTCTGCTAAAGTCACCGAGCCGGTTCAGGCTCAGGCAAGATCTTGACAATGGAGTCGGGAACCGCCCACATGCCCGGACCAGCCCCCCGGCTCAACCTCTCAGCTGAGGTCCTTCAGGTCCGGCATGAATTTAAAGGAGAAGTAGGGGGAAAGCTGGTTTGGCTGGACTTCTCCAGTGGATCACGGGAGTGAAGTTCATTCTGCACTCTTGTGACCCGTTTTCAGCTGAAGGTCGCTGTCTGCTGACGTCACCGAGCTGGTCCAGGTTTGGGCAAGATCTTGACAATGGAGTCGGGAACCGCCCACGTGCCTGGACCAGCCCCCCGGCTCAACCTCTCAGCTGAGGTCCTTCAGGTCCGGCATGAATTTAAAGGAGAAGTAGGGGGAAAGCTGGTTTAGCTGGACTTCTCCAGTGGATCACGGGAGTGAAGTTAATTCTGCACTCCAGTGACCCTTTTTCAGCAGACAGCGGGCTGAAATCAGTTGCCTGCTGACGTCACTTGAGCCGGTCCAGGCTCGGGCAAGATCTTGACAATGGAGTCGGGATCCGCCCACATGCCCGGACCAGCCCCCGGCTCAACCTCTCAGCTGAGGTCCTTCAGGTCCGGCATGAATTTAAAGGAGAAGTAGGGGGAAAGCTGGTTTGGCTGGACTTCTCCTGTGCATCACGGGAGTGAAGTTCGTTCTGCACTCCTGTGACCCGTTTTTCAGCTGACAGCGGGCTGAAGTCCATTGCCTGCTGACGTCACCTGAGCCGGTTCAGGCTCGGGCAAGATCTTGACTGTGGAGTCGGAATCCGCCCACATGCCCGGACCAGCACATGGCTCAACCTCTCAGCTGAGGTCCTTCGGTCTGGCATGAATTTAAAGAAGTACAGGGAAAGCTGGTTTGGCTGGACTTCTCCAGTGGATCATGGGAGTGAAATTCATTCTTCACTCCAGTGACCCTTTTTCAGCTGACAGCGGGGTGAAATCCGTTGCCTGCTGATGTCACCTGAGCCGGTCCAGACTCGGGCAAGATCTTGACAATGGAGTCAGGATCCGCCCACACGCCTGGACCAGCACCCGGCTCAGCCCCTCAGCGAGCATCTAAGAGCCTGAGCCGGCCGCTCCCGCCCCCCTCCACGGCCCAGCGATCGAGGAGGGAGCAGAGAGTGGTGAAAACCGAGCGATCTGCCATGTTTAATCGCTCTTTAATCAGTCTTAGAGGCGCCCGGGCGACAGATGCAGCACCTAGGCATGTACGATTCAAGAAGAAAAAAAAAAAAATCCCATAGATCTCTTTTAAGATGCCGGGAGGCGGGGTTTATGATCATGTTACCGCCGTAATTGGCTGTCACGTGATCAGAAAGCTCCGGATCGCAAAACAGGCTTTCTATTAGCCGCCGGTAACTTGTTTTTTGCAATATTGCACTCAAAATATGCGGCCGATCGATGCCAAGTCCCACCCGCCGAGAGGCCGCATACTCGATGTGGATGGGGGGGGGGGGGGGGATCCTCCTACTTCCCTATTGGGAGATTTCCCTGATGTCAAAATACAGCGATCAGCACTGCTGGCTACAGCCGCCGGCGCCGATCCTGCGTACAGGAGTCGATCGCTAGACCGCCTTCTCTACAACCAGCCTGCCTGTA
Organism: Lithobates clamitans; assembly: GCA_037952925.1. Taxonomy (NCBI): domain Eukaryota; kingdom Metazoa; phylum Chordata; class Amphibia; order Anura; family Ranidae; genus Lithobates; species Lithobates clamitans. The sequence continues at coordinate 116,835 of JBBGZY010001880.1, forward strand.
AATGGATCGAAATTTCGGCCACTCCTTCCAGAACTGGCCAAGTTTTAATCCATGCATGTCCTGGTGGAGTTTCATAAGAGAAAAATTTCCCGCACTCCGACCAAGAATGGGGACGCTCATCGCTCTGAAATATCTGTGTGTGTGTTAGAAGCTTGTAAATAAAACATTTCCCGCACACTGGATGTGAATAAGGTTGCTGATCCGCGTGGCTTCTCGGGTGTATAAGATGTCTTTACTGATGAAACATTTCCCGCACTCTGATCAAGAATAAGTAAACATTTCCCGCACAGTGAATGTGAATACATTTGCTGACCCGTGTGGCTTCTCGGGTGTATAAGATGTCTTTACTGATGAAACATTTCCCGCACTCTGATCAAGAATAAGTAAACATTTCCCGCACAATGAACGTGAATAAGGTTGCTGACCCGCGTGGCTTCTCGGGTGTATAAGATGTCTTTACTGATGAAACATTTCCCGCACTCTGATCAATAATAGGGATACTCATCACTCTGAAATATCTAGTGTGTTAGAACCCAACTTTTGTTAAATAAAACTTGTAAAAGCTTGTAAATAAAACACTTCCCGCACACTGGCTGTGAGTAAGGTTGCTGATCCGTTGGGCTTCTTGGGTGTATAAGATGCCTTTACTGATGAATGAATGAAACATTTCCCGCACTTTGATCAAGAATAACGAAACATTTTCCGCACTCCGACCAAGAATAGGGATGCTTATTACTCTGAAATATCTGGTGTGTTAGAAGCTTACTTTTGTAAATAAAACATTTCCCGCACACTAAACGTGAATAAGGTTGGTGATCCGCTTGGCTTCTCGGGTGTATAAGATGTCTTTACTGATGAAACATTTCCCGCTCTCTGATCAAGAATAATGAAAGATTTCCCGCACCCTAATCAATAATAGGGATGCTCATCACTCTGAAATATCTGGTGTGTTAGACACTTAAAACATTTCCCGCACACTGGATGTGAATAAGGTTGCTGCCCCGTGTGGCTTCTCGGGTGTATGTCTTTACTGATGAATGAAACATTTCCCGCACTCTGACCAAGAATAGGGACGCTTATCTCTCTGAACTAGTGTGTTATAAGCTCACTTTTGTTAAATAAAACATTTCCCGCACACTGAGCGTGAATAAGGTTGCTGATCCGTGTGGTTTCTCGGCTGTATAAGATGTCTTTACCGATGAAACATTTCCCGCACTTTGAGCAAGAATAACTAAACATTTCCCGCACTCTGATCAAGGATAGGGACACTCATTACTCTGAAATATCTGGTGTGTTTGAAGTTTACTTTTGTTAAATAAATAATTTCCCGCACACTGGATGTGAATAAGGTTGCTGATCCGTGTGGTTTCTCGGGTCTTTACTGACGAATGAAACATTTTCCACACTCAAAAAACATGAAACAAAAAAAGGTTGATCACCCGTGTGAATTTTGCTGGTGTGGGAAAAGGCTCCTTTTTCCTAACATTTCCCGCACTCTGAACACTACAAGGTAAGCTCGCCCGCGTGAACTTCCTGATGTTTGAGAAGCTCTTTTATCCGAACGAAGAGTTTCCCGCACTGTAAACATGGAAAAGGTTGGTGCTTTATTTGGTGGTTGAGAAGGTTTCTATTATCGGTGAAACTTTGCCCGCACGTCAGACATATATAAGGACGCATGCCGGCGTGACCCCTCTGGTGCCTACGGAGGTTCGACCTCTGGGAGAAGCATCTCCCGCAATCCGGGCAGGAGAAGGGGCGCTCCCCGGTGTGAACCCTCTGGTGGCTGATCAAGTGATGTTTAATCGCGAAGCATCTCCCGCAATCTAAACAGGTGAAAGGGCGCTCGCTCGTGTGGACCCTCTGGTGGATATAAAGGTCTCCTTTCTCAACGAAGCCTTTCCCACACTCTGTGCAGGAGTAAGACCTGCCGCCCGCGAGATCTTTAGGGAAAGGTTTCCTGCGAGCCGAAAAGGACAACGGGCGGTCTCCGGTGGTGGGAGCTCCTTGGTGGACTACGGAAGACTCCTTGGGATTCTTTGGAGATGGTATGAGATGTCCCTCAGAGATGTTCCACGAATAGCATCCACCTGTTGTGGGGAAAACAAGAGTTTACTCATTTCTATAAAGTATTCTTCATGCCGTCCATTCAGAACTCCGACGCGTTTTATCAAATCAGCAAGATTTCCGGCTCCCAGGTGTCTTCTATACAGGTAACAAGCTGAGATTAGGAGCACTCCCTTAAAAGAGAGTGCTCCTAATCTCAGCTTGTTACCTGTATAGAAGACATGACCTTCTGGCTGGGTTCACCCTCTCTCATTGGGGTCTCCCTTCGGGGGAGCACCAAGAAAAAAGTATTAGATCCCCTATCAAATCAGCAAGATTTCTGTCTCCCAGGTGTCTTCTATACAGGTAACAAGCTGAGATTAGGAGCACTCCCTTAAAGGTATTTGATCCCCTATCAACCAGCAAGATTTCCGCCTCCCAGGTGTCTTCTATACAGGTAACAAGCTGAAATTAGGAGCACTCCCTCTTAAAGGGAGTGCTCCTAATCTCAGCTTGTTACCTGTATAAAAGAAATGACCTTCTGGCTGAGTTCACCCTCTCTCATTGGGGTCTCCCTTCGGGGGAGCACCAAAAAAAAAAAAAAAAAAGTATTTGATCCCCTATCAATCAGCAAGATTTCCGGCTCCCAGGTGTCTTCTATACAGGTAACAAGCTGAGATTAGGAGCACTCCCTTAAAGGTATTTTATCCCCTATCAACCAGCAAGATTTCTGGCTCCCAGGTGTCTTCTATACAGGTAACAAGCTAAGATTAGGAGCACTCCCTTAAAAGTATTTTATTCTCTATCAACCAGCAAGATTCCCAGCTCCCAGGTGTCTTCTATACAGGTAACAAGCTGAGATTAGGAGCACTCCCTTTAAGGGCGTGCTCCTAATCGCAGCTTGTTACCTGTATAGAAGACATGACCTTCTGGCTGGGTTCGCCCTCTCTCATTGGGGTCTCCCTTCGGGGGAGCACCAAGAAAAAAAAAAAAAAGTATTTGATCCCCTATTGATCAGAAAGATTTCTGTCTCCCAGGTGTCTTCTATACAGGTAACAAGCTGAGATTAGGAGCACTCCCTTAAAGGTATTCGATCCCCTATCAACCAGCAAGATTTCTGGCTCCCAGGTGTCTTCTATACAGGTAACAAGCTAAGATTAGGAGCTCCTAATCTCAGCTTGTTACCTGTATAAAAGACATGGCCTTCTGGCTGGGTTCGTCCTCTCTCATTGGGATCTCCCTTCGGGGGAGCACCAAGAAAAAAGTATTTTATCCCCTATCAGCAAGATTTCTGGCTCTTCTATACAGGTAACAAGCTGAGATTAGGAGCACTCCCTTAAAGGTATTTGATCCCCTATCAATCAGCAAGATTTCTGTCTCCCAGGTGTCTTCTATACAGGTAACAAGCTGAGATTAGGAGCACTCCCTTTAAGGGCGTGCTCCTAATCGCAGCTTGTTACCTGTATAGAAGACATGACCTTCTGGCTGGGTTCACCCTCTCTCATTAGGGTCTGCCTTCGGGGGAGCACCAAAAAAAAAAAAAAAATTTGATCCCCTATCGATCAGAAAGATTTCTGGCTCCCAGGTGTCTTCTATACAGGTAACAAGCTACGATTAGGAGCTCCTAATCTCAGCTTGTTACCTGTATAAAAGACATGGCCTTCTGGCTGGGTTCATCCTCTCTCATTGGGGTCTCCCTTCGAGGGAGCACCAAAAAAAAAACAAATATTTAAAGCGAGTGCTCCTAATCTCAGCTTGTTACCTGTATAAAAGACATGGCCTTCTGGCTGGGTTCGTCCTCTCTCATTGGGGTCTCCCTTCGAGGGAGCACCAAAAAAAAACCAAATATTTAAAGCGAGTGCTCCTAATCTCAGCTTGTTACCTGTATAGAAGACATGGCTTTCTGGCTGGGTTCGCCCTCTCTCATGGGGACCATATGTACACCCTATGTGCACTTTTGGAGTGTTCACACACCACGGGCTTAAACAAAAAAAAAAATGGTGGAGAGATATTGGAATCTGATTGATTGCTTCTGAAAAACTCCACCCAGTGCAAAAAAAAGTGCACATAGGGTGTACATATGGTCCCCCTCCAAAGAGGAAGAACCTGGACCCTGATCCCCCGGGGCCTTAGGCTCCTGGCGAGGACTGAGGTACTTCACATGGTCCATCTGGCCAAAACCAGGATGGACCCCGTTTTCCGGGAGGTCTGCCGAAACAGACCGACCCAAGTACTAGGTGGGGCTTCCTTTGAAGGGAGACCCCATGAGAGAGACGGACCCCATTCTTTGGGTCTGCCGAAACAGAACCACCCAAGCACTAGGTGGGGCTCCCCCGAAGGGAGACCCCATGAGAGAGGGCAAACCAAGCCAGAAGGCCATGTCCTCCCCACCGACCACCCCAAGTACTAGGTGGGGCTTCCTTTGAAGGGAGACCCCATGAGAGAGACGGACCCCATTCTTTGGGTCTGCCGAAACAGAACCACCCAAGCACTAGGTGGGGCTCCCCCGAAGGGAGACCCCATGAGAGAGGGCAAACCAAGCCAGAAGGCCATGTCCTCCCCACCGACCACCCCAAGTACTAGGTGGGGCTCCCTCTGAAGGGAGACTCCATGAGAAAGGGCAAACCAAGCCAGAAGGCCATGTCTACCCCACAGACCACCCCAAGTACTAGGTGGGGCTCTGGCCGAAACCAGACGGACCCCATTCTTTGGAGGGTCTACCGAAACAGACCCACCCAAGTACTAGGTGGGGCTCCCTCCGAAGGGAGACCCCATGAGAGAGGGCGAGCCAAGCCAGAAGACCATCTCCACCCCCTCCCAAGACTTTCAGGGCAGGCCCGAGGACCTACACCCTACCAGTCACACATGCAAAAACCGTGTACAAACATAAAAAGATCAAAAAGTGACAAACAAAGGACTTCAATAAAAGAAAGTGGGGGAGAAGGAAGTGGGAAGGAGAGTGAAAAGTGGTCATTGTGTGAAACAATGAGGCTCCCTTCAAGTCTGCTCAGACATGACCATCATTGGCCTCTAAGACCTAAGAGCGCCTTAACGTGGCCCCTACCGAAACAGGCCGTCCAGGTACAATTACACCATCAGATTTGCATCTGCCCCCCCCCCCCCCCCCATTTGGGAGTAGCACAGCGCCTCCTCTGGCAACTGACAAGAACAGATACTACACTTGATCTTAGCCAAAAGGCTGAGAAGCGAATCTCGCCACCATGGCCAAAGACCAAAGAGCTGTCCAAGGACTTTCCGGGACACGATTGTAGACCTACACAAGGCTGGAATGAGCTACAAGACCATCGCCAAGCAGCTTGGTGAGAGGGTGACAACAGCTGGTGCGATTATTCGCAAACGGAAGAAACACAAAATATCTGTCAATCTCCCTCGGTCTGGGGCTCCATGCAAATAATTCGGAAATTCGGATATATTCGAATTTCCAAAAAACTAAAAAATTTGTCCGAATTTCAATTCGGAACGAAACGAACTGCACATGTCTAAGGTCCTTACGGCTCTGATTTGCCAGTGTCTGAAGGTAGCGGCAGATAACCCAATGGTCTCAGACTCTGGTGTCCTGTATGAGTAAGAAACATGCTTTATTCTCAGAGATGGAATGAAATTGTGACCCGTTTCTGTATTTATTACTTACTTGTGTCTATAAGCAGAGAAGAGTCCTGTTTACTTTTCATAGTCATCTCCCCCTTCTCCACAGACTGCTGATCTCCACTCACCAACGTCTCTTCTTCTTCCTCTTTAATCGTGATGTTGATGTCTTCCGGTTCTTCACCCTGAACCCCAAGGAGGATAGAACAGATTTGTAAAAGAGGAGCAAGAGATCACATAGAAGAAATGTCCTCTCGGTGCTTAACCAGTTAAGGACCAGCCGCCGTCGTCATACGACGCTACTTTGACGTTAAATAGCGTTGTTATGGCAGCAGCTAGCTGCCATAACCCCTGGATTTTTAAAAACGGCCGGCGGTGGTCTTTCAGATAAAAGTGGTCTCATCTGCGGATTCGCCGCTTCAGTCTGGTATGGGGGTCAGGAGGAACCAGGGAAGAGGGAGAGAACGGGAGGGGGGGACGACTCACTGCACCATGGGCCTATGGGCTGTACTTGCCAACTGGGCCAAAAGCTGCCACTCAGCACCTGATCTTCACTACAAGGAAGAGGATTACCGTGAACCCGCGGGACATGATTTCGCACCAAACCATTCTATGGAAGGAATGTTTTTGTTCTCAGCAGGGGACCTGTGAGCAAATCTCTTGCTGATTGGGATGGTGTCCACCCAGTCTAAAAGGGGCCTTTAGGTGGACCGTGATTTGTCCTTCATTTCACAATTTGGGTCGCTACCTTTCTAATGGAGTTCTGTACTGGTCTGTTTCACATTGTTGCATATCCAGCAGCAGTGTTACTTTTGGCAGCAAATTTCGATTTAGTTTTAGTCTTAGGACTAAAATGGCATTTTAGTTTTAGTCCAGTTTTAGTCTTCTGCAAGTGTTTTAGTCATAGTCTTTGACTAAAATGCCATTTTAGTTTTCGTACCATTTTAGTCATCGTATTTTAGTTGACTAAAATGACACAGCCCCCAACCTTCTGCACAGTACACAGCCCCCCACAATACACAGCCCCCCACCCTCTGCACAGTACACAGCCCCCCACAATACACATCCTCCCCACCCTCTGCACAGTACACAGTCCCCCACAATACATAGCCCCCCACCCTCTGCACAGTACACAGCCCCCACTCTCTGCACAGTACACAGCCCCCCACAATACACAACCCCCCACCCTCTGCACAGTACACAGCCCCCACAATACACAGCCCCACCCTCTGCACAGTACACAGCCCCCCACCCTTTGCACAGTACACAGCCCCCCACAATACACAGCCTCCCCACCCTCTGCACAGTACACAGCCCCCCACCCTCTGCACAGTACACAGCCCCCCACCTTCTGCACAGTACACAGCCCCCCACAATACACAGCCTCCCCACCCTCTGCACAGTATACAGCCCCCACTCTCTGCACAGTACACAGCCCCCCACAATACAAACCCCCCCCCCACCCTCTGCACAGTACACAACCCCCACAATACACAGCCCCCACTCTCTGCACAGTACACAGCCCCCCACAATACACAACCCCCCACCCTCTGCACAGTACACAGCCCCCACTCTCTGCACAGTACACAGCCCCCCACAATACACAGCCCCCACTCTCTGCACAGTACACAGCCCCCCACAATACACAACCCCCCACCCTTTGCACAGTACACAGCCCCCCACCCTCTGCACAGTACACAGCCCCTGCACAGTACACAGCCCCCCACAATACACAGCCCCCACTCTCTGCACAGTACACAGCCCCCCACTCTCTGCACAGTACACAGCCCCCCACTCTCTGCACAGTACACAGCCCCCCACCCTCTGCACAGTACACAGCCCCCCACCCTCTGCACAGTACACAGCCCCCACTCTCTGCACAGTACACAGCCCCCACAATACACAGCCCCACTCTCTGCACAGTACATAGCCCCCCACAATACATAGCCCCCACCCTCTGCACAGTACATAGCCCCCCACCCTCTGCACAGTACACAGCCCCCACTCTCTGCACAGTACACAGCCCCCCACAATACGTAGCCCCTACCCTCTGCACAGTACACAGCCCCCCCAACCTCTGCACAGTACACAGCCCTCCACCCTCGGCACAATACACAGCCCCCTGCACTCCCAGGTGATCCCCAGTCTCCTGCGACAGCACTGCCAGCATACTCTAAAGCAGTGGTTCTCAACTCCAGTCCTCAGGACCCACCAACAGGCCAGATTTGCAAGATAGCTGAAATACATCACAGGTGATATTACTTGCTGCTCAGTGATTGCAGTATTCTAGTCTGCATCTCCCCAAGGTAATTCTTAAAATCTGGCCTGTTGGTGGGTCCCGAGGACTGGAGTTGAGAACCACTGCTCTAAAGTTAAGAATAAATCACTGCTATGCCTTTCTCATACTCTGCACCTCCTGTGTCATTGTAAATCAAAGTCTCTAAATACCTCCATAGTTCCGTTCTTTCATTGACCCGGTCACATGACTGCTCTCCTCTGACGTTTCATGGATGGCCATGTGACCGCTCTCCTCCTCCAATCTAAAGCAACACTCAGAGGAGGAGGAGAGCGGCCAACAGAACAGAGCTATTAAGGTATTAAGATTAACGTTTTCTGTGAGCAGCAGCATAACCCAACTGTTTAAAAATTCTACGCTTCCTGTGTTCCTCAATGGATTCCAAGAAAAAGATTTTAAATGCAATTTTTTTTTAGGTCTACATGCCCAGGCCCACCTACCTGATCATGGTGAGGGATGGTGTGATCCTCCCGTGTGGAATCCCGAGACAACACGGGACGGGGACGTCTTTTTGGTCTTTTACTAGAGCCATCTGTAGGAAACACACACACTGACTGAATACATTGTTTCTATGTGTTTATCAGATGATGGGGGATCTAGGTGGACCCTCCGTATTGCTCTCTCCTTTACAATAAAGTCTCCTCTTACCCGGTGATGTGAGGGGCAGCAGATCCTCCATGGAGAAAGAGACATCCTCACACCTTATAGGAGCCTGAAATACACAATGATACAGTCACCATCCAGACACATCCCTTGTCTGTTACTGGATAATGTCCCAGAATTCCCGGCACCGCTCACCTCTCCTGTCAGCAACTGAATGATAACTTTAGTGGCATTTAGAATATTCTCTTTTCTTCTGGCTGTCAGGGCGCGAAGTGGAGCTGCTGTGATGGATACCTGAATAAATTGAGAAAATAATTACTAAAAACTTCCCAGAATCCTCCTCACCTCTCCCTGTCAGGTCTGTGTTTTATTAATAGAGATAAGAGTGATGTCATGTGACCTCCCAGAATCCTCCTCACCTCTCTGGTCAGGTCTGTGTTTTATTAATAGAGATAAGAGTGATGTCATGTGACCTCCCAGAATCCTCCTCACCTCTCCGGTCAGGTCTGTGTTTTATTAATAGAGATAAGAGTGATGTCATGTGACCTCCCAGAATCCTCCTCACCTCTCCGGTCAGGTCTGTGTTTTATTAATAGAGATAAGAGTGATGTCATGTGACCTCCCAGAATCCTCCTCACCTCTCCGGTCAGGTCTGTGTTTTATTAATAGAGATAAGAGTGATGTCATGTGACCTCCCAGAATCCTCCTCACCTCTCCGGTCAGGTCTGTGTTTTATTAATAGAGATAAGAGTGATGTCATGTGACCTCCCAGAATCCTCCTCACCTCTCCGGTCAGGTCTGTGTTTTATTAATAGAGATAAGAGTGATGTCATGTGACCTCCCAGAATCCTCCTCACCTCTCCGGTCAGGTCTGTGTTTTATTAATAGAGATAAGAGTGATGTCATGTGACCTCCCAGAATCCTCCTCACCTCTTCGGTCAGCAGGTAGACGATCTCCAGGGTGAGGTTCAATACTCGCTCAGCCACTTGGCTTTGCTCTCTGTCCATGCTTGTTGATTTGGCCATGTAACCTAAAGAGGACACTCCTCTCTGTCAACAAAAAACAGAGAATTACAAGGACTTTACTGGAATGAAAAATGTCCACAATGTTCCTCCAAACTTCCCTAAAAGCTCTCTTGGAACTCTAGCTATAGTATAATACAGGCTCTATATTTTAATGATCCAAAAGGAAACCTTTTAAGTGCAATTCAAACCAGAACTTTTTTTTAGGTTTGCATGGAAGGGTTAGATCAGGCAGGTCAAGTGTTTTATGGGCATGCAGCCCTCTTTTACACCTACCTTACGGCCCTCAGTTGTTTAACATTAAAAATAAAGGAATGAATACTCTCCCAGCTCTTCTCCAGTTGATACATTCCACTTTCTTACATTATTTTGCATCAAAATACTTCAAAAACTGTTCAATTGCCCCTTTTTTTTGGGATTTCCACTTTTAAGTGGTAAAATATTTGTATGGATTTAGGCCGGTACATAACCCTAGTAGACACAACGGGGCTCCCTAAAGATTTGGTCCTCAATTCAACTTATCAGAGTTTGATGTACCCGGGTTTGATCATATGATGAGTGTCCGATTAGGACTCGTTTACACTTGTGATTGGGAAGCAATAAAACCTCATGGTTAGGAAACGTTTGACATCCAATCATAAGCAGTAGAATAAATGGCTCTATATTTAGGATGTATCCGGTCTATAAACCAGAGTCTCTGGATGGACAGTTGGATAAATGGTTCTATAATTAGGATGTATCCGGTCTATAAACCAGAGGCTCTGGATGGACAGTTGGATAAATGGTTCTATAATTAGGATGTATCCAGTCTATAAACCAGAGGCTCTGGATGGACAGTTGGATAAATGGTTCTATATTTAGGATGTATCTGGTCTATAAACCAGAGGCTCTGGATGGACAGTTGGATAAATGGCTCTATATTTAGGATGTATCTGGTCTATAAACCAGAGGCTCTGGATGGACAGTTAGATATATCCTAAATATAGAGCCATTTATCAATCTATAAAAAATATATAAACAATAATAATGTATGTATAATATATACATGTGTATAGGATGCAAGACAAAGGAATATAGAGGAAGAGGACGGACATGACGGGGGGGTTACTGGATGTAAATATAAAATAATATCTTATTACCTCCTCTGCTGCCATTTCAAACAATGTCTCCTCTCTACTTCCTGCTAACTGACCTCTAACCCGGAACTTCCTGTCTGCATCTTACATCACTTCCTGTGTGTGCCTGACATCACTTCCTGTCCTTTCCCAATATCACTTCTTTGCAACCCATTTGTGTGTTAGTTTCATGGACAAGAAACAGAAGCACTATTTTAAATTTTGTTTTGTAAAAAAAAAAAAATAAATAAACAAAATTAATGAAGGTAAAAAAAAAAAGAAGAAGAAAGAAAAAATCAACAATAAATATAAGCTAAGAAGGGGGAGACGATTAGAGCTGCTGAGGAGTTACTAAGGGCTTGTTTATACTTGCATTGATTAGCACCACATATTAAAGTGCCTAATTCTTTAACATGCATTTTTGATGCGTTAATAAAGCTTGGCAAATGCCCTGTGTGTGTTGATTTCCTATTTGTTTTAAAGGGGCTTATTCGCATTCTATTTATGGGATGTATCTGGTCTATAAACCAGAGGCTCTGGATCGGGGTCGGCAACCCGTCGATCTCCGACAGGAAGACCGCAAAGACGCCCCCCGTTGCAACCCGGTCCCTGCTGATGAGCGGCGAGTTCGCAACGCTCATCCAATTCCAGTCTGCAGAGGCAGTCCCCGCCTCTTGCAGTGTGCGGCTGCGGGGCGGGAAAAAGCCTCCGGAATAGCTCAGGCGGGTTCGGGCTCTTCTCCGAACACCCCCGAGCGCTTCGTATTGTACGCCCCTCGCCACCGGCTCTCCTCCTCGATCCAAGATGGGAAGGTTTGAGAGGATTGCCGTTGTGACACTGGTAGGGATCAGCGCCACTGCACCTTCCCTGCATTTAAAATGTCTTCTGACACTCCAGCCCCTCTGTCCCCCCAATACCATACCGTCCTGACACTCCAGCCCTCCTGTCCCCCCAATACCATACCTTCCTGACACTCCAGCCCCTCTGTCCCCCCAATACCATACCGTCCTGACACTCCAGCCCCTCTGTCCCCCCAATACCATACCGTCCTGACACTCCAGCCCCTCTGTCCCCCCAATACCATACCGTCCTGACACTCCAGCCCTCCTGTCCCCCCAATACCATACCGTCCTGACACTCCAGCCCCTCTGTCCCCCCAATACCATACCGTCCTGACACTCCAGCCCCTCTGTCCCCCCAATACCATACCGTTCTGACACTCCAGCCCTCCTGTCCCCCCAATACCATACCGTCCTGACACACCATGCCCACCTGTCCCCCCAGCCCTCCTTATCACCCCAATACCATACCCTCCTGTCCCCTCAGTGCCATGCCCTCTTGAGACCCCAGACCTCCTGATACCCCTGTACTGTGCCCTCCATATCTCCCAGTACCATACTCTCCTGCCCCCCACGATACACTGACTACTGATACTACTGACCTCTGTACACTGCTCTACATACTACTGACCTCTGTACACTGCTCTACATACTACTGACCTCTGTACACTGCCCTACATACTACTGACCTCTGTACACTGCTCTACATACTACTGACCTCTGTACACTGCTCTACATACTACTGACCTCTGTACACTGCCCTACATACTACTGACCTCTGTACACTGCTCTACATACTACTGACCTCTGTACACTGCTCTACATACTACTGACCTCTGTACACTGCTCTACATACTACTGATCTCTGTACACTGCTATACATACTACAGACCTCTGTACACTGCCCTACATACTACTGACCTATGTACACTGCTCTACATACTACAGACCTCTGTACACTGCTCTACATACTACTGACCTCTGTACACTGCTCTACATACTACAGACCTCTGTACACTGCTCTACATACTACTGACCCCTGTACACTGCCCTACATACTACTGACCCCTGTACACTGCCCTACATACTACTGACCTCTGTACACTGCCCTACATCCTACTGACCTCTGTACATTGCCCTACATACTACTGACCTCTGTACACTGCCCTACATACTACTGACCCCTGTACACTGCCCTACATACTACTGACCTCTGTACACTGCTCTACATACTACTGACCTCTGTACACTGCTTTACATACTACTGATCTCTGTACACTGCTCTACATTCTACTGACCTCTGTACACTGCTCTACATACTACTGACCTCTGTACACTGCTCTACATACTACTGACCTCTGTACACTGCCCTACATACTACTGACCTCTGTACACTGCCCTACATACTACTGACCTCTGTACACTGCCCTACATACTACTGACCTCTGTACACTGCCCTACATACTACTGACCTCTGTACACTGCCCTACATACTACTGACCTCTGTACACTGCCCTACCTACTACTGACCTCTGTACACTGCTCTACCTACTACTGACCTCTGTACACTGCTCTACATACTACTGACCTCTGTACACTGCTCTACATACTACTGACCTCTGTACACTGCTCTACATACTACTGACCTCTGTACACTGCTCTACATACTACTGATCTCTGTACACTGCCCTACATACTACTGACCTCTGTACACTGCTCTACATACTACTGACCTCTGTACACTGCCCTACATACTACTGACCTCTGTACACTGCCCTACATACTACTGACCTCTGTACACTGCCCTACATACTACTGACCTCTGTACACTGCCCTACATACTACTGACCTCTGTACACTGCCCTACATACTACTGACCTCTGTACACTGCTCTACATACTACTGACCTCTGTACACTGCCCTACATCCTACTGACCTCTGTACACTGCCCTACATACTACTGACCTCTGTACACTGTCCTACATACTACTGACCTCTGTACACTGCTCTACATACTACTGACCTCTGTACACTGCTCTACATACTACTGATCTCTGTACACTGCTCTACATACTACTGACCTCTGTACACTGCTCTACAAACTACTTGCACTAGTCAGAAATCAGAGCAGATAGTCAGGCCGGAAATTAGTCAAGAAAATCAGCCCGCAGTACCAGATGTTCTGTTTCCATGATGAACTCTGGCATTAGACTTGTGGGGGTGACCAATTACATCCCAGACATGAAAAAAAAAGTGTGAATGAAAGTGAAAGCCGAGTTTCTCATTGTTTGTATTTTTACAACAACAGTTTTAGTAGATTTTTCTAGGTTTTTAATGCCGTCTTTAATTTTTATTGGGGGCTTGCTTCTTTTTTAAAAAATGGGGGGGGGGGGAGGGTGTACTGCTCCCCAGTCATCTTTGATCTCTTTAATGTTGTCCAGGTAGATCTCCATCTCTCAAAGGTTGCCTACTCCTGCTCTGGATGGACAGTTGGATAAATGGTTCTATATTTAGGATGTATCCGATTTATAAACCAGAGGCTCTGGATGGACAGTTGGATAAATGGCTCTATATTTAGGATGTATCTGGTCTATAAACCAGAGGCTCTGGATGGACAGTTGGATAAATGGTTCTATATTTAGGATGTATCTGGTCTATAAACCAGAGGCTCTGGATGGACAGTTGGATAAATGGTTCTATATTTAGGATGTATCTGGTCTATAAACCAGAGGCTCTGGATGGACAGTTGGATAAATGGTTCTATATTTAGGATGTATCTGGTCTATAAACCAGAGGCTCTGGATGGACAGTTGTATAAATGGTTCTATATTTAGGATGTATCTGGTCTATAAACCAGAGGCTCTGGATGGACAGTTGGATAAGTGGTTCTATATTTAGGATGTATCTGGTCTATAAACCAGAGGCTCTGGATGGACAGTTGGATAAATAGATCCATATTTAGGATGTATCTGGTCTATAAACCAGAGGCTCTGGATGGACAGTTGGATAAATGGTTCTATATTTAGGATGTATCCGGTCTATAAACCAGAGGCTCTGGATGGACAGTTGGATAAGTGGTTCTATATTTAGGATGTATCTGGTCTATAAACCAGAGGCTCTGGATGGACAGTTTGGTAAATGGATCTATATTTAGGATGTATCCGGTCTATAAACCAGAGGCTCTGGATGGACAGTTTGGTAAATGGATCTATATTTAGGATGTATCCGGTCTATAAACCAGAGGCTCTGGATGGACAGTTGGATAAATGGATCTATATTTAAAATGTATCTGGTCTATAAACCAGAGGCTCTGGATGGACAGTTGGATAAATGGTTCTATATTTAGGATGTATTCGGTCTACAAAAATACAAACAATATATACACATTAACAAGATATACAGTAGAGTTATATATATATATATATATATATATATATATATATATATATATATATATGTGTGTATAGGGTGCAGGATAAAGGAATAAGGAAGAAGAAGATTGACATGATGGGTGTACAAAGAAAACAATATCTCATTACCTCCTCTACTGCCATTTCCAACAATGTCTCCTCTTTACTTCCTACCAACTGACCTCTAACCCGGAACTTCCTGTCTGGATCTTCAATCACTCCCTGTGTGTGCCTGACATCACTTCCTGTCCTCACCTAATATTACTCTGTGCAAACTATTTCTATGTTGATTTCACTGACAATAAACAGAAACACTATTTAAAATTTTGTTTTGTAAAAAAAAAAAAAAAAAAAAAAGAAGAATGAAAGTTAAAAGACAGAAACAAATAAAAATAAATAATAGCTAGGGAGGGGGACATAATTAGAGCTGATGAGGTTTTACTAATTGATTGTTTACATTGCATTGATTAGTAACACATATTAAGGCTGGGTCAGAAATTCTGTCAAATTCTCCAACCCATCAAAAGCTCCAACCATGTCACTTCCAGTTTATGTAAACCCTTAGTAATTGGAGATTTTGACGAATTGCTGTTTGGACACAACACCGGCAACTCAGTTACAGTCTGATGCAGGAAGATTGAGCTGTTTTGACAGCACATTGGCTAACGAGGACAAAGTTGTCGCCGCCTCACAGGCGGACATTTTGTTGGCTAGTATCGGGGCGAAACAACAATCTCCGCTCATACCATCGTGCACTGGACTGTATTCGGTTGCCGGAGTTGTGGCCAAACAGCACTTTGTCAAAATGTCCAATTACTGACGATGAATCAGGCCCGAATTTTTGTCTGAATTTGGCCCTGAAACAGAGCCAAAGACGTACAGGACTCCTGGATGGCGAACCTTGGCACCCCAGATGTTTTGGCATGACATTTCCCATGATGCACATGCTCTCTGCAGTGTAGCTGAGCATTATGGGAAATGTAGTCTCAGACATGTCAGACCAGACATGAACCAGACTGAGACAGAAGTACAGTTAAATCACACTTGTTTATTAAAAAAAATAAAAAGGTAAATAGAGTAAGTGTAGTCAACCGGACTTTTTTTTCTCAAACAATAGGTGCTGGAACTCAACCACGACCCCCCCCCCCCAAACCCCTCCATCCACACACACCCTCCAAATTACATCAAATAGTGGATATGGTCAGTCAAATTTCACGAACAGTAGGAGGGTCTTAAAGGGGCATTAAATACCAGGATTGCATTACATTCAGAGTGCAGAGTTCAGGGGGGTTACACACAGAGTGCAGAGCTGTCGCTTGTAAACACAGAAACTGGACTTCTGTGTTTACAAGTGATTGTGGTGAGCAGCCCCCCCCCCCCCCCCAAGGGTCTGAGCCAGAGGTGGTGGAACTGAGTTCCACCAAGTTCCCCCTGAAAAAAAGCCCTGGTAGTCAAGCATAGCCAAAGTCCAGTAACCAGATTGGGTAGTCAGCCAGGCCAGAAGTCAGGGATCCAAGTGGAGGAACAGCAAGCAGGATAAGGAGCCAGAAGGGATGTCAGCAAGCCAGTCTTTAAACAGGAACGCAGGAGATGGTTTTTTGTGATGTGACCAAGGCGAAGGCAGGAAGGAAGTGAGCTGGACGTCTTTAAGTAGGCGGGACTGACGAGCAGATCCATAACAGCTGGTTAACTGTGGAGAGAGATAGGAGCTGGCAATTAGCCGACAGCTGAGCGGCCAGCTCAGAGAAGGAAGGGCTGAGCCCAGCCCTGACAGTATCCCCTCCTCAACGACCCCTCCCCCTTGGAGGACCACTGGACTTGATGGGAAAACGTCTATGGAAATCACAGAGGAGGGCAGGGGCATGTACGTCCGAGGATGAGACCCAGGAGCATTCCTCCGGTCCGTATCCCTTCCAATGCACCAGGTACTGTATGCGCCCACGGAACCAAGGGGAGTCAACAATGGATTGTACCTCATACTCCTCATGGTTCTCAACCTGTATAGGGTGAGGACGTGGCACCGAGGTGGTAAAGCGGTTGCAGACCAACGGTTTCAATAAGGAGACATGAAACACATTTGAGATGCGCATACTAGAAGGAAGGTCCAACGCATAAGCCACTGGGTTGAGCCACCTGCGAAGGATACGGAAAGGCCCAATAAACCGAGGTGCGAACTTCAGTGAGGGAACACGAAGTCAGAGGTTGCAAAATGACAGCCAGACCCTGTCCCCAACCTGGTAGGAAGGCACAGGCAGGTGTCTGCGGTCAGCATGGAGTCTGTACCTATCATTAGCATGACGCAAAGCCTCCTGGACTTGTGCGCAAGTGGAACGAAGACCACGGAGATGCTCCTCTAGCACAGGAATACTCTTCGGAACAAACGAGTCAGGCAACATGGAAGGTTGGCAACCATAATTTGCCATAAACGGAGACAATCGGGAAGCAGAATTCAAGGCACTGTTGTGAGCGAACTCTGCCCATGGTAATAGGTCTGACCAGTTGTTATGATGGTCAGAAATATAGCAACGTAGGAATTGCTCCAAGGACTGATTGGCTTGTTCTGCGGCCCCATTAGACTGCGGGTGATACGCAGAGGAGAAAGCAAGCTGAATTTCCAGCTGTGCACAAAAGGCTCGCCAGAACCGGGACACAAACTGACTACCCCTGTCCGAGACAATCACCTTGGGTAGCCCATGTAAGCGAAAGATCTCCCGAGCAAAGATGGAAGCCAGTTCCTTAGAAGTGGGCAACTTTTTAAGTGGAATACAATGACACATCTTTGAGAACCGGTCAACCACCATAAGGATAACCGTGTTGCCTTGGGAGTTGTGCAACTCCACAATGAAATCCATAGACAGGTGGGTCCAGGGCCTCTCTCCATTGGGTATGTCGTGGAGTCTTACTCTGGAGCACACACGGAACAGGCAGCTACAAAGTCAGTTACATCAGCACGTAGATTAGACCACCAGAATTGTTGGGAAATGGCCCAAATTAGTTGATTCTTCCCAGGGTGGTCAGCTGCCTTGGGAGAATGGTAAGTCTGGAGCACGGCAGTATGGAGACACTCTGGGACAAAGCAGCGGTCACAAGGTTTATCAGGAGGAGCATCGACCTGAGCAGCAAGAATTTTGTCACCCAAAGGAGAAGTAAGACTGGTGCAAACCGTAGCCAGAATACGATCAGGAGGAATCATAGGAACCGGAACCAACTCCAACTTGGAAGTGGAGGAAAATTGTCGTGACAAGGCGTCAGCCCTTACATTCTTAGTACCGGGTAAGAATGAGACAATGTAATTGAAATTTGACAAGAAAAGAGCCCATCGCGCCCTTCTGGGAGAGAGGCGTTTAGCCTCAGACAAGAATGTGAGATTCTTATGGTCAGTAAGAATGAGAACCGGCACAGTGGTACCTTCGAGGAGATGTCTCCATTCTTTCAGGGCTAAAATGATCGCTAACAGCTCTCTGTCACCAATCTCGTAATTGCACTCAGCAGGTGACAATTTCTTGGAAAAGTAGCCACAAGGATGCATAGCACTCTCAGAGGTAGGATGTTGAGACAGAAGGGCGCCAACACCAGTCTCAGAAGCATCAACCTCAAGGATAAAAGGTAACGTAGGATCAGGATGTGCCAACACAGGAGCAGAAACAAAGGCAGCCTTGAGACTTTCAAAGGCCTCAATGGACTCCAGAGACCAACTCTGTGGGTTACCGTTCTTTCTGGTCATATCGGTCAGGGGCTTGACCAGAGACGAGAAGTTATGAATAAACTTCCGATAATAGTTGGCAAAACCCAGGAAACGCTGCAGAGGACATAACCCCATGGGTTGAGGCCACTGTAGGACTGCCAAAATTTTCTCTGGATCCATCGAAAAACCAGCAGTGGAAATGACATAGCCCAGGAATTTAACCTGTTCCCGATGGAACTCACACTTCTCCAGTCTACAATAGAGATTGTTCTCTCATAATTTCTGAAGCACACGACAGACATCTGTGTGGTGGCTCTCCAAGGACTTGGGAAATATGAGGATATCATCGAGATAAACCACCACACATAACTGCAACACATCTCGGAGGACATCGTTAATAAATTCCTGGAAAACTGCCGGGGCGTTACAAAGGCCAAAAGGAATTACGAGGTACTCATAATGGCCTGTTCTGGTATTAAACGCAGTTTTCCACTCGTCGCCCTCCTTAATCTTCACAAGATTGTAAGCCCCTCTCAGATCAAGCTTAGTGAAAAAACCAGCACCAGCAGGAGACGAGAATTTGCGGAGGAAACCTCGAGAAAGTGCTTCTGCAACATACTCCTCCATGGCTTTATCCTCCAAGACCGACAAAGGGTAAACCCAACCACGAGGGGGAGTGGCACCAGGTTGAAGGTCAATTGCGCAATCATACGGCCGGTGTGGAGGCAAACTACCGGCTTGACCTTTGTCAAAGACATCGCTAAAATTACGGTACTCCTCTGGCAGGGAGGAGAGTGAAGAGGTACATAGGACATTGGCTACCTTCCGGAAGCATGTTTCACTGCATTGTGGTGACCAGGAAAGAACATCAGCACAAAGCCAATCAAAAGAGGGGTTGTGCCTCTGTAACCAAGGATAACCAATAACCAGCAGAAACTTAGGAGAGGAAATCACTTGGAATTGGATTATCTCATGGTGAAGAGCCCCTACGGCCATGGACAACAGAACCGTCTCATGAGTCACATGGGCAGGCAGTAGAGGTCTCCCGTCAAGAGCCTCAATGGTAAGTGGAGTGTCAAGCAGCTGCAGAAGAATCGAGTGCTTTGATACAAAGGCAGCATCAATGAACAGGCCTGCAGCCCCAGAGTCGATTAGAGCCTGTATCTCCATGGAGGACTCAGCCCAAGAAAGGGGGACCGAAACCAGGGGCTTATCCTTCTGGATAACTGGGGACAAAACAACGCCACCTAAGGTCTGTCCATGACAGGACCTCAAGGTTTGGGTGTTCCCAGGACAGGTGGGACAAGACTTCAAAAAGTGACCTGCCTTGCCACAATAAAAGCACAATCTCTCCCTCCTCCTAAAGGCTCTCTCATCCGCAGAGAGATACGTGAAGCCCAAGTGCATGGGTTCATCTTCACTGACCGACTTGGTACCAGGAGGCATGGGAGTTGAGGGAGGCACGGGTGGGACTGCAAAGCTTGGAGGCAAACGTACAGGTGACTTCTGCAAGCGCT
This sequence comes from Lithobates clamitans, assembly GCA_037952925.1. Taxonomy (NCBI): domain Eukaryota; kingdom Metazoa; phylum Chordata; class Amphibia; order Anura; family Ranidae; genus Lithobates; species Lithobates clamitans. The sequence continues at coordinate 136,972 of JBBGZY010001880.1, forward strand.
CCTTAAAAGAAAGTCTTTCTCTGAGTCTGGAGTCAATGAGGATGGAAAACGAAATCAAGCTCTCCAGCTCAGTGGGTATATCTCGGGCTGCTATCTCATTCTTGACCATGAGAAAAAGCAGCCACGAGGGCCTCATTATTCCAAGCAACCTCTGCTGCCAGAGTACAGAACTCAATGGCGTAGTCAGCAACAGTTCTCGTACTCTGTTTGATGGACATGAGGCACTTGGCAGCAGAAGCGGAACGTGCGGGAACATCAAATACCCTTTTAAAGGTGGCCACAAATTCAGGGTAACTCAAGACAACAGGTTTTTGCATCTCCCATAGAGGGTTAGCCCAGGCCAAGGCTCTCTCAGAAAGCAAAGATATCATGAACCCTACTTTGCTTCTGTCTGTGGGAAACGACTGGGGCAGCATCGCAAAGTATATATCAACTTGGTTGAGAAACCCTCTGCATTGACCTGGATTGCCCCCAAATCGCTGGGGAAGTGGGGTGGAACCAGACATACCTCTAAGGGCCCTTTCACACTGGGGGCGTGGGCGGCGGTATTGTAAGCGGCGCTTTACCATCGGTATTCGGCCGCTAGCGGGGCGGTTTTACCCCCCGCTATCGGCCAAGAAAGGGTTAAAAACCACCGCAAAGCACCTCTACAGAGGCGCTTTGCCGGCGGTATAACCGCGCTGTCCCATTGATTTCAATGGGCAGGAGCGGTGAAGGAGCGGTATACACTCCGCTCCTTCACCACTCCAAAGATGCTGCTAGCAGGCCTTTTTTTCCCGTCCTGCTAGTGCACCGCTCCAGTGTGAAAGCCCTAGGGGCTTTCACACTGGAATCAAAGCAGCGCCACTTTTGGGTCGGTTTGTGGGCGCTATTATTAGCGCAATAGCGGCTGCAAACCGCCCCAGTGTGAAAGGGCCCTTATAGAGGTAATACTCGAGGCGGATGCCTGCACAGAGACTGGCGGTGCAGCAGGGGCGGCCTGCAACTCAGGTTGTACCGGGGCAGCCACAGTGGGGGATTCCAGGTGAGCGGTGCGACTCAGGAGCATTTGTAATGCCATGGCAAACTGATCCATGCGGTGATCCTGCTCATCCAATCTTGAAAAAATATTACCAACAAGTGGATTGATTGTATCTTCTGAATTCATGGCCTTCGCCTACTGTCAGAAACCATGAACCAGACCGAGACAGAAGTACAGTTAAATCACACTTGTTTATTAATAAAAATAAAAAGGTAAATAGAGTAAGCGTAGTCAAGCATAGCCAGAGTTCAGTAACCGGATCTGGTAATCAGCCAAGCCAGAGTTCAGTAACCGGATCTGGTAATCAGCCAAGCCAGAGTTCAGTAACCAGATCGGGTAATCAGCCAGGCCAGAAGTCAGGGATCCAAGTGGAGGAACAGCAAGCAGGATAAGGAGCCAGAAGGGATGTCAGCAAGCCAGTCTTTAAACAGGAATGCAGGAGATTTCTTGTGATGTGACCAAGGCGAAGGCAGGAAGGAAGTGAGCTGGATGTCTTTAAGTAGGCGGGACTGACGAGCAGATCCATAACAGCTGGTTAACTGTGGAGAGAGATGAGAGCTGGCAATTAGCCGACAGCTGAGCGGCCAGCTCAGAGAAGGAAGGGCTGAGCCTAGCCCTGACATGTAGTTCCAAAACATCTTGGGTGCCAAGGTTTGCCATCACTGGTCTAGGGTTACCACCTCATCCCTTTAAACCCATCCCAAACACATATTAATTATAAAGGTTCTGTGGCTGGTTAAGATGGTAATTAAAGGGGTTGTAAACCCTCATGGTTTTTCACCTCAATGCATTCTATTCATTGAGGTGAAAAACCTTTTGCAGTGTGGCAGCCCCCCAGCGCCCCCCGCTTTACTTACCTGAACCCGGTCTTTCTCACGCCGGGGACGAGCACACCAGCTCTAGCCGGTGTCTCGTGTCCTGATTGGCTAGATTGATAGCAGTGCAGCCATTGGATCTGGCTACTGTCAATCAAATTCAATAATGTGGGCGCCAGGGGGCGGGGCCGAGTCCTGCCGTGTGTCAATAAACGCAGCAGCAGTACACGGGAGCACGCCCGCACGAGAGTCCCCCAGGGAAAGCGCTTCTCCGAAGGGACACTGGAGAAGAGGCGGAGCCAGGAGTGCCACTGAGGGACCCCAGAAGAGGAGGATCAGGGCCATTCTGTGCAAAACCAACTGCACAGAGGAGGTAAGTATGACATGTTTGTTTTTTTGTTTTGTTTTTTTAAAACACAAACCTTTACAACCCCTTTAAACTCTCTTAGTGCCTTGTCTGCATTAAATTAGCCGCAGAACTTGTGCAATTATTATGTGTTTGGGTTTAAAGGGATGAAGTGCCAATCCTACCTCCATGTCGGTAACATAGCTCCCAACTGTCCCTGATTTCGAGGGACTGTCCCTGATTTGGAACAATGTCCATCTGTCCCTCATTCCTCCTCATTTGTCCCTCATTTTGGTCTGATCTCTATAGATGTATATAAAAATGCACTTTTTATCTTTCAAAAAGTGTTTTCCATCACTAAACCTTTCATCTGATTTCTAAATTGCTGAGTTTGTAAATTCCAAAAGCCAATATAAAGGAATAGTAGTGGTAAAAAAAGCACTTGTGGGTTTAACCAATCTTGTTTTTGTACAATTCTCCTTTAAGGGGTGTGCCCTATGCCTGCATACTTTTGCTGATAGGTGTCCCTCATTCCCATCTCAAAAAGTTGGGAGGTACATAGGTAAGTGTGGTTCTTAAAAAAAAAAAAACTATTCATCTCATTTAAGGGAGATTCCACCAAAAAAACAAGGCAAGGAGGTCTTTCAGGTCTGGTATGAGTTTTAAGATGGAATCCTCTACAAAAATCAAGAAAAAAGCATAAGGTCCCCCCAAAAATCCTACCGGACCCTGGTTAGAGTATGCAGTTTCATGGGCCAGGGAAGGAGGGGAACAACAATGTGTTCCCCCCTCACCTCCTGAACCATCCCAGGCTGCATGCCCCCAACATGGGGGGTACCTTTAGGTTGATGAGATCAAGGGCCTCTTCCTCACAACCCTAGTCTGTTGGTTGTGGGAGTCTGCAAGCTGGGGGGCTTCCCAGAGTTGGAAAGCCCCCTTTAACACTACAGGGACTCCCAGATACCAGCCCCTCCATGTGAATGAGTAGGGGGCACATAGTACCCCTACTCGTGTGTAAATAATAACACAAACACAGTTTTTGACAGGCCCTTTATTACAAAAAAAACCACGATGTACATCCATCATTGCTCACATCATCCAGTGATCAGAATTCAATAGCCACCACGGGATATTTGTCCATCCACGATGTATAACGTAGGCAGAGGGATCTCCACTGCCAGCTATACCACGACGACAGACACTATTCCAGCAGCTGTCAAACCACCCATACAGTGACCTCATCTGATTGTATGCCATCACTGTTCAGCTGATAATTTTCTGCCTGGCATCTTGGTGTTTTTTTTTTTTTCATCATCGAGCCAGGAAAGCCAACAGGGCCACCCACAGCTGGACTGTTTAAGTAACTGGTAATAAACAGTATATGGGGGGTGATTAGACTCAGAGGTGGTGAGCATTTTTTGATGGGATCACGAAATGGGCTTTTTTAAATGCTTGAAAGCCCACTTATATTGAAAAAGGCAAGCAAAGTTGAAAAACATAGATTTCCCGCACAGAGGTATTCTCCAACAAACGATGAAAAATGCTAGCCCGCCTGGTTACACTTCAGCAGCTCCACCGCCATTAGCAATGGTCTCCCTGACCACAGGTTCCTCAAGCTCCCTCAGTCTTCTTGTCACAGCACCTTGCTGTACAGGCCCACTCATGGCCACCTGAGAGGGTTCTCCAGCACCCTGGGTTCTCACACCGAAAAGATTGAAAGGGCCCAGTGCCTCCTTGTTTGAATGAGTCTACCTTGCCTGGCCATGGGCTGGGAAGGCAAAGAATCTGCGGCGCTGTGTCCCCTGGGAGTTGGCAGCCCCGGGAATGCTCTTAGTATCACTTAGGGATGCGAAACCTACTGTGAGAATTGAGCACATAGCCACAGCACTTATGCTTTTTCTGCACTACGCCTCTTGCACTAGGCCTTTTGGCCATGATCTTGTTACCAGGCCTTAGGGCCTCTGCCATGTGCGCTATTTATTTATTTTTCTCTTACGTTTGTCACTTGCGCTTTTGTCTGTGTTTATTTTCTCACTAGGATGGAGGGCGTGGGTCCTCGGGCCTACCCTGAAGTCTAGGGGGAGGATGTGTGGCCATCAGGTTCTTTCCTCCCCTGAACCGGGGGGGTGTCTCTCTTTGAAAGAGTTCCTCACCTAGTACTCATTGGTCAGCCTTGGCTGACCACGAGGAGAGGGGTCCACCAAACCTTATAGCTAGGTGGACCAAGTTGAGCCTTGAGCCCAGGGAGAGGAGGGAGGAGGGGTCAGGCTAAGGTCCTTCTCCTTTAATGGGTGGACATGAGACACCCCTTTAAGTGTACTTTTTGTGTGTGTTGTTCACATGCACCACCTTTCACAAAAAAAAAAAAAAAACAATCCATCAAATGAGTGACCTGGCACTATACCTCTATGGTAGAGTCCAAGATGATGATCATCTCATTGGGAAAACAAAGATGGTCCAAGTATCCCCAAGAGCCTAGAGAGTGGTCCAAAGTTGAAGGATCTTAGTGGAGCAAGATCTGTTCTCCATACTCTAATGACCCAGGTTACCAACCTCTTAGATGCAAGTCAACCTCACTGATGTGAAAATATACATTTTCAGCCATATTCTTTTGTTCAGCATCATTCTGCATGCCAAATACAATACCATGAGTGGCCTCTCCAGAATCATTGTCTCCTCTTCTCGCTTTTTTCCTCCTCCTAATCCTGGAGCCATTCCACTTTAAGGATACGGAATGTAATTTTTTTGCCAAAAGATGTCAGCTGATACAAGTGTGGAACTGGACCTTGTGGACTTACCAATTCACGAATAAAACACCAACGGAAGACCCCCTATGAAGGGTTATTGAATTACAATTCATGGAGGAGGTCTAGTCCGTAAAATTTTCTTTCAGAAGTCTGAATTGCATGTTCGTGCGATGACTAACATTACAGACGCCCCCCCCCCCCCATTAATATCACAGTCCCCCCCCACATTAATATCACAGTCCCCTTTCTACATCAATGTCCTCAGTCCCCCTCTCACATCACATTTCCCCCTCTTTACATCACATTTCCCTCCCCTTTTATGTCACAGCTCCCCCTGCCCCCCCCCCTCGCCACCCCCACTCTTTTACAGCAGTGTCCTCAGCCCCTTCTTTAAAGCACTGTCCTCACTCTTCCTTCCCCACTTCATAGCAGTGCCCTTACTCCTCCTTTTTCCCCCACCCCTTCATAGCAGTGTCCCCCCCCCCCATTGAAACCACTGTCCTCACCCCCCCTTTCATAGCAGCACCCTCACTCCCCTTCCCTCCCCACCCTTTCATAGCAGTGTCCTCACCCCTCCACCCTTTCATAGAAGTGACCCCCCCCCCCATTAAAACCACTATCCTCAATCAACCCCCTCCTTTCATAGCAGCACCCCCACTTCCCCCCCCCCCCACCCTTTCATAGCAGTGTCCTCACCCCCTGCCCCCCTCTCCACCCTTTCATAGCAGTGCCCCCCCTTCAGAGCACTGTTCTCACTCCCCCCCCCATCACCCCCCATTGAAACCACTGTCCTCAATCAACCCCCCCTAATTTCATAGCATCACCCCCACTCCCCCTTTCCCTCCACCCTTTCATAGAAGTGCCCCCCCCCCCCCATTGAAATCGCTGTCCTCACTGAACCCTACCCCTTTCATAGCAGCACCCTCACTCCCCTTTTTCCCCCACCCTTTCATAGCAGTGCCCCCCCCCTTCAGAGCACTGTTCTCACTCCCCCCCATCACCCCCCCTTCAAAGCACTGTCCTCACCCCTCCACCCTTTCATAGAAGTGCCCCCCCATTGAAACCGCTGTCCTCACTCAACCCCCTCCTTTCATAGCAGCACCCTCACTCCCCCCCCCTTTCATAGCATTGTCCTCACCCCCTGTCCCCCTTCCCACCCTTTCATAGCAGTGCCCCCCCCTTCAGAGCACTATTCTCACTTCCCCCCATCACCCCCTTCAAAGAACTGTCCTCACTCCCCCACCTTCATAGCAGCATCCTCACTCCCCCTTTCTCCCCACTCTTTCATAGTAGTGTCCTCACCCCCTGCCCCCCCACCTTTTCATAGCAGTGTCCCCACCTCCCCACCCTTTCATACATGCTTACTCACAGTCCTGCCTTACACACAGGGAAGGTCTGGACAGAGGGCGGGAGCTGCCCAACTTTTGTTTTTAACAAGCTGATGATTGGTTGTTAGGACCACCCAGCATCCTAGCAGCCAATCACCCGCTTGCAGCCCCTTCCTTCTGTCCCGACCTGCCGCCTCCCCTGTCCTCTACCCTGTCGCAAAGATGATAATGGGGCGGCTGGGGGAAAATAGAACAGCAGCGGGACCTACAGGGAGGCCAGGCAAAAGAGAGCGAGTGACCAGGTTCCTAAGTGGGGCGCCCACGGTGATACGGATGGGAATATCACTTGGTCCAGATCCAGACCATGGTCCACCATTTACTGATGCCTGCTCTATGAACATAACACATTCCAGTCACCATCCATCTAATGATTGTGGTCATTTAAAAAAATTAATGCGACCCAGAACAGAAAATTGTCAAGTGTAGAGCTTTCCCGTTTATTTTACAGACGTGGACTGATTAACATACAATAAAACAGACTGAATTCAAATCAAATCTTGTATAACTGAAGTACAAAAAATGACATCCAATTTATTATACATTGGCTGGACTAATGAAAACCAAGCTCTTTCAATACAACAAAAAATATATATAAATAAATAAAATAAGAGCAATGACATGCAGCAGCAGATAGCAACTTACACAAAAGTTCATTGGGAAAAGACAAATCCTGATTGGATAATCCACAATTTTCTTGCCTATGTAATCCCACCATTGCTTGTTTGTATCCTGTGAGTTGGTACAGTTATCCATGTATTGTCATGACAGCCAATGTGTTACCTTGTCTTTGCTGCCCACCTCCTTCACACAGTTGCCAGTGTGTTGCAATGCATATTGCCAGCTGCGTAGTGCTGTTGTCTTACTATAATTTATTCCCAACAGGCCTAAAATGATCAAATCACACCCTGAAAAATGGGATTACAAAACGTAACTCTGGTGTACTTCTACCATCAGAGTTTCTGGGTCTACATGGGGCATGTGTTGGCAGGAAGATAGACGGGAACTGTAGTAGACACAACACCAACAAAATCCCCAAGAAAGAAAAAGGAATCCAGCAGGAAACAGGCCAGCGGACTTCTATCTACAGAGTTTCTGGGTCTACCTACCCATATGAGGGTTCCCATTCTATTTGCTGGATTTTCTTTTTTATCATGGAAAATACAAAAAAAAAGAGAAACAAAATAGTGACGGGAAGAAAGATAGAACGGAAATAGACAGATGTCACCACAAGAGCCTGAAAACCCCCCACAAAGAAGACTCTAGCAGAAGACTAGACCCAACGGACTCAACCTGTAGCCAGAAGGAGACTCAAGCCAATGGACTCTACCTGTAGCCAGCTGAAGACTCAACCCAATGAACTCCACCTGTAGCCAGCAGGAACCTCAACACAATGGGCTCCACCTGTAGCCAGCTGGAGACTCAACCGAATGGACTCTACCTGTAGCCAGCAGCAGACCAAACCCAATGGACTCTACCTGTAGCCAGCAGGAGACTTGACCCAATGGACTCTACCTGTAGCCAGCTGGAGACTCGACCCAATGGACTCTACCTGTAGCCAGCTGGAGACTCGACCCAATGGACTCCAACTTTAGCCAGCAGGAGACTCAACCCAATGGCTTCACCTGTAGCCAGCTTGAGACTCAACCCAATGCAGTCTACCTGTAGCCAGCAGGAGACTCAACCCAATGGACTCCACTTGTAGCCAGCAGGAGACTCAACCCAATGGAGTCTACTTATAACCAGCAGGAGACTCAACCCAATGGATTCTACAGACTCAACCCAATGGACTGTACCTGTAGCCAGCAGAAGACTTAACCCAATGGACTCTACTTAAGACCAGCAGGAGATTCAATCTAATGAATTCTACAGACTCAACCCAATAGACTCTACTTAAAACCAGCAGGAGATTCAATCGAATGAATTTTACAGACTCCACCCAATGGACTCTACCTGTAGCCAGCAGGAGGCTCAACCCAATGTATTCTACAGACTCAACCCAATAGTCTCTACCTGTAGCCAGCAGGAGGCTCAACCCAATGGATTCTACAGACTCAACCCAATAGACTCTTCCTATAGCCAGCAGGAGGCTCAACCCAATGGACTCCACCTGTTGCCAGAATGTACCCTGTACGAAAAAAACAAAAAAACGAATAATCATGCAGTTATTCTATGGAGTGAACATTTGCCAACAGAATCACCAGGTATGTGTTCTCTACCTGGAGAGGTAGATTTCATTCAGGTGTAAAACATTTCCTGCACTCCTAACAAAAGGATCCTTCCCTGATGTCCAACAAGGCTTTCTTTCCAAGATGAAATCTTCCCCACAGTCTAAACGTGGGAAGGGCATTAGCCTGATTGAATTATCTGGTATTTTTTTGAACATGAGAAAGGACGCTCGTCCACCTGACTTCTCTGCTGCATAAGACTTGTTTCATAGAGAAACATTTCCTGCCCTCTGAACATGAATAATTATGCTCACCAGCATGAATTTTCTGGTGCGTAAAATTTTTACTTTTTCTGTTTAAAACTTTTGCAACACTCTGGATATGAATAAGGACGCTCACTTGTATAACATCTCAGGTGTGTAAAAAAGGTCTTCTTTGGAAATAGAACATTTTCCACACTCTGAGCATGGGAACAGACGCTCACCTGTCTTACTTGCTGGTGTTTGAGTAACATTTGTTTCATAATGATATACACTCACCATCCACTTTATTAGGTACACCTGTTCAATGGCTTGGTAACACTAATTGCATTTAGGCATCTAAACGAGGAGAAGACGACTTGTTGAAGTTCAAACCGAGCATCAGAACGAGGAAGAAAGGGGATTTAAGTGGCTTTGAACGTGGCGTGGTTGTTGGTGGCAGACGGGCTGGTCTGAGTATTTCTGGGATTTTCATGCACAACCATCTCTCAGGTTTACAGAGAATGGTGGGAAAAAGAGAAAATATCCAGTGAGCGGCAGATGTGTGGAGAAAAATGCCTTGTTGATGTCAGAGGAGAATGGGCAGACTGATTCCAGATGATAGAAAGGCAACAGTAACTCAAATAACCACTCGTTACATCCAAGGTATGCAGAATACCATCTCTGAGCGCACATCAAACCTTAAAGCAGGTGGGCTACAGCAGCAGAAGACCACACCAGGTGCCGCTTCTGTCAGCTAAGAACAGGAAACTGAGGCTACAATTCACACAGGATCACCAAAATTGGACAATAGAAGATTGGAAAAACGTTGCCTGGTCTGATGAGTCTGGATTTCAGCTGTGACATTCAGATGGTGGGGTCAGAATTTGGCTTAAACAACATGAAAGCATGGATCTATCCTGCCTTATATCAATGGTTCAGGCTGGTGGTGGTGGTGTAATGGTGGGGGGGGATATTTTCTAGGCACACTTTGAGCCCCTTAGTACCAATTGAGCATGGTTTAAACGCCATGGCCTACCTGAGTATTGTTGCTGACCATGTCCTTCCCTTTATGACTACAGTGTACCCATCTTCTGATGGTTCCTTCCAGCAGGATAATGCACCATGTCACAAAGCTCAAATCATCTCACCACTTTATTTTGGACATGACAATGAGGTCACTGTACTCCAATGGCCTCCACACTCACCAGATCTAGTGGCCTCCACACTCACCAGATCCAATAGCCTACACACTCACCAGATCCATTGGCCTCCACACTTACTAGATCCAATAGCCTCCACACTCACCAGATCCAGTAGCCTGCACACTCACCAGATCCAATGGCCTCCACTCTCACCAGATCCAGTGGCCTCCACACTCACCAGATCCAATAGCCTACACACTCACCAGATCCAATAGCCTACACACTCACCAGATCCAATAGCCTACACACTCACCAGATCCAATAGCCTACACACTCACCAGATCCATTGGCCTCCCCACTTACTAGATCCAATAGCCTCCACACTCACCAGATCCAGTAGCCTCCACACTCACCAGATCCAGTAGCCTCCACACTCACCAGATCCAATAGCCTACACACTCACCAGATCCAATAGCCTACACACTCACCAGATCCAATAGCCTACACACTCACCAGATCCATTGGCCTGCCCACTTACTAGATCCAATAGCCTCCACACTCACCAGATCCAGTAGCCTCCACACTCACCAGATCCAATAGCCTCCACACTCACCAGATATCCAATGGCCTCCACACTCACCAGATCCAGTGGTCTCCACACTCACCAGATCCAGTGGTCTCCACACTCACCAGATCCAATAGCCTACACACTCACCAGATCCATTGGCCTCCACACTTACTAGATCCAATAGCCTCCACACTCACCAGATCCAATGGCCCCCACACTCACCAGATCCATTGGCCTCCACACTCACCAGATCCATTGGCCTCCACACTCACCAGATCCATTGGCCTCCACATTCACTAGATCCAATAGCCTCCACACTCACCAGATCCAATAGCCTCCACCCTCACCAGATCCAATAGCTTCCACACTCACCAGATCCAATAGCTTCCACACTCACCAGATCCAATAGCCTCCACACTCACCAGATCCAATAGCCTCCACCCTCACCAGATCCAATAGCCTCCACCCTCACCAGATCCAATAGCCTCCACCCTCACCAGATCCAATAGCCTCCACACTCACCAGATCCATTGGCCTCCACACTTACTAGATCCAATAGCCTCCACACTCACCAGATCCAATAGCCTCCACACTCACTAGATCCAATAGCCTCCACACTCACCAGATCCAATGGCCCCCACACTCACCAGATCCATTGGCCTCCACACTCACCAGATCCATTGGCCTCCACACTCACTAGATCCAATAGCCTCCACACTCACCAGATCCAATAGCTTCCACACTCACCAGATCCAATAGCCTCCACACTCACCAGATCCAATAGCCTCCACACTCACCAGATCCAATAGCCTCCACACTCACCAGATCCAATAGCCTCCACACTCACCAGATCCAATAGCCTACACACTCACCAGATCCATTGGCCTCCACACTCACCAGATCCAATAGCCTCCACACTCACAAGATCTCAATCCAATAGAGCACCTTTGGGATGCGGTGCAAGGGGATATTGGCATCATGGACATGCAGCCCACAAACCTGCAGCAACTGCGTTGTTATCATGTCACTATGGACCAAAATCTCTGAGGAACGTTTCCAACACCTTGTTGAATCTATGCCACTAAGAATGAAGGCAAAAGTAGGGTCCAACCTGCTACTAGCAAGGTGGACGTAATAAAGTGGCCGGTGAGCGTCCATTTCTCACACTCTAAAGATGCTCACCTATATGAATTCTCTGGTGTACAAGTAATCGTTGTTTATGAATAAAACATTTCCCGCACTCTGACCATGAATAAGGTCTGTCGTCTGTGTGAATTTTTTTTGGCGTGCAACTTTTAGACTGCGCTCTGTAACAGTATAAGGGCTGATCACCTGTGTGAATGTTGTGAAGTTCTACCTGAACAAAATACTTCCTATATTCCTATATCAAGAACTAGGATTGCTCACCCATGTGCGTTTTAAGGTGTTTAAGAAGATTTCTTTTATCAGTGAAACATTTCCCGCACTCTGAACACGAATAAGGACGCGCACCCATGTGACTTCTCTGGTGTCTAAGAAGGTTCGACTTCTGAGTGAAACGTTTCCCACACTCTTGGCACGAATAAGGATGCTCCCCCGTGTGAATTCTCTCATGGGTTATTAAGTGTTGCTTCATAGTGAAGGATTTCCCGCACTCGGAACATGAATAAGGACGCTCGCGCGCGTGAATTCTCTGGTGGGTAAGGAGGTCTTCTTCCTCAACGAAACACTTCTCGCACTCGGAGCACGAATACGGCCGTTCGCCGGTGTGGATGTTCTGATGTAGAAGAAGAGCTTCCTTGTGACTGAAAAACTTCCCGCACTCCGAACACGAATAAGGACACTCCCCCGTGTGAGTTTTTTGGTGTTTAAGAAGATTTCTCTTATCGGTGAAACGTTTCCCGCACTCCGAACATAAATAGGGGCGCAGCCCCATGTGGCTTCTCTGGTGTCTATAAAGGTTCGATTTCTGATTGAAACATTTCCCGCACTCCGGGCACGAAAAAGGATGCTCCCCCGTGTGAATTCTCTCGTGGGTCAGCAAGTGCTGCTTCATAGTGAAAGTTTTCCCGCACTCTTTACACGAAAAAGGACGCACGCCCGTGTGAATTCTCTGGTGGGTAAGGAGGTCTCCTTTTTGGATGAAACTTTTCTCGCACTCTGTGCAGGGATAAGGTCTGTCGCCCGTGTGAATTTTCTGATGTATAAGGAGCCCTTCTTTCTGGCTGAACCGTTTCCCGCACTCTGAACACGAATAGGGACTCTCGCCCGTGTGAAACTTCTGATGTTTCTGAAGCTGTTTGAGCCGGACGAAACATTTCCCGCACTCTGAACATAAGTAAGGGCGCTCGCCTGTGTGTATCCTCAGATGATTCAGGAGGCTTGTTTTCTGCGTGAAACATTTCCCGCACTCCGAGCACGAAAAAGGGCGCTCGCCCGTGTGAACTCTCTGGTGTGAAATGAGGTGCGAGTTCTTGGTGAAACTTTTCCCGCACTCCGAACAGGAAAAGGGGCGCTCGCCCGTGTGAATTCTCTGGTGTTTATGCAGCTCTTCCTCCCGGGCAAAACACTTCTCGCACTCTGAACACGAATAAGGACGCTCCCCCGAGTGAACTTTCTGGTGCTTGAGGAGACTTCTTTTATTGGTGAAGCATTTCTCGCACTCCGAACACGAAAACGGGCGCAAGCCGGCGTGACTTCTCTGGTGCCTAAGGAGGTTCGATTTCTGAGTGAAACGTTTCCCGCACTCTGAGCACGAATAAGGATGCTCCCCCGTGTGAATCCTCTCGTGGATAGTCAGGTGCTGTTTGGTCGCGAAGCTTTTCCCGCACGCCGAACACGAAAAAGGACGGGGGCCCTTGTGAAGTTTCTGGTGGGCGAGAAACTTCCTTTTCTTGGTAAAGCATTTCCCGCACTCCGGGCACGAAAAAGGCGTGGCAGCTTTGTGGCTTTTCTGGTGCGCGAGAAGGCTCTCTTGCTGACGGAAACGTTTCCCGCACTCTGAACATGAAAAGGGACGCTCGTCCGAGTGGATTTTCTGGTGCGTCAGGAGGTGCGCCTTCTGGGTGAAACGTTTCCCGCACTCCGGGCATGGAAAGGGGCGCTCGCCCCTGTGAGTTTTCTGATGTTTAAGAAGCTCTTGGCTTTTAGCGAAACGTTTCCCGCACACCGGACAGGATAATGAACTCTCTCCTCCTTCAGGGCTCAGGGAAGAATCCTTGGGATTGGATGGGTCTGTTAACTTCTCCGGAGGGTCGTTCCTTAGATGTGTATCAGGAGGTGAAGTACGTGATTGGTCAGATGGTTCCGGAGGATTGGAGGGATCCCTTGAGCTCTGTGTATTCTGGATGATGAAATTCACTCCGGGGATGTGCTTTGTGATGTTCTTATGATTTGCATTATAATCCGAGGAGGAAATGGAAGGATCCTCAGGGGTGGTCCTAACGTAGCGTCCACCTAATGGAAAACAATTTGTAAACGTTTACAAGTATCCTTCACATTCAGAAACCAAATGATTAGATCAAGGACTAAACTATTTTACGGAGGGCTGCCAAGGAGCTGAGTGCAATCATACTCCAAATATGTATACAAGCCTGACAAATGATACAATATCTCCTCCTCGTTTGTTGGGAACATGACTTTATATTGAGGAATGGAGATGGACCTTTCATATGGTGTACAGTATCTCCTCCTCATTTGTTGGGAACATGACGTTATATTGAGGAATGGAGATGGACCTTTCATATGGTGTACAGTATCTCCTCCTCATTTGTTGGGAACATGACGTTATATTGAGGAATGGAGATGGACCTTTCATATGGTGTACAGTATCTCCTCCTCATTTGTTGGGAACATGACGTTATATTGAGGAATGGAGATGGACCTTTCATATGGTGTACAGTATCTCCTCCTCATTTGTTGGGAACATGACGTTATATTGAGGAATAGAGATGGACCTTTCATATGGCGTACAGTATCTCCTCCTCATTTGTTGGGAACATGACATTATATTGAGGAATGGAGATTGACCTTTCATATGGTGTACAGTATCTCCTCCTCATTTGTTGGGAACATGACATTATATTGAGGAATGGAGATGGACCTTTATATGGTGTACAGTATCTCCTCCTCATTTGTTGGGAACATGACATTATATTGAGGAATTGAGATGGACCTTCATATGGTGTACAGTATCTCCTCCTCATTTGTTGGGAACATGACATTATATTGAGGAATGGAGATGGACCTTCATATGGTGTACAGTATCTCCTCCTCCTTTGTTGGGAACATGACGTTATATTGAGGAATGGAGATGGACCTTTCATATGGTGTTCAGTATCTCCTCCTCATTTGTTTTTGGCTTTTCTGCCCTACTCTAGAAGAACTACCACTCAATGAACTCAATGGAGATGTCTTATATTTCAACTCATGTAACAATGTAAATACACACCTTATATTTATAGATGTTATATGAAAATGTGAACGGTTTCTGTATTTAGTTTTGTTATACTTACTTGTGTCAATATAAAGAGAAGAATCATCCTTTTTACTTTCCACATTCTTCTCATTCACGTTCTCCTCCTCCTCCGTAGACTGTTCATCTCCACTCACTGACGTCTCTTCTTCTTCTTCTTCATCCTCAACTTTGATGTCTTTTATTTCCTCATCCTAAACCCCAAAAATGATAGAATAGATTTGTGAAGAGGAACAAGAGATTACATAGAAGAATGTCCTCTCGTACTATCTTCATGCTGAGTCCCATCTACCTGATCCTGGTGAGGGATGGTGAGATCTTCCTGTGTGGAATCCCGGGAATACAAAGGACGTCTCTCTGGTGGGTTCACGTTACTGGATCCATCTGTAGGAAACACACACACTGACTAATTCAATTGTTTCAGGTTGTTTTTTCTTGTGAACTGGATGGACATTTATCTTGTTTTTCAACTCAAGTAACAATGTAAAGAGATGCTTTATACTCGTAAAAGTAAAATGTGAACGGCTTCTTCCTTTAGTGTTTGTTACTTACTTGTGTCTATAGGTAGAGAAGATTCTTCCTCTTCATGTTTCATAATCATCTCCTCCTCCTCCTCCTCCATAGACTGCTGATCTCCACCCACTAAAATCTCTTCTTCTTCCTCTTTAATCTCAATTTTGATTTCTTTCATTTCTTCATCCTAAACCCCAAAGATGCCAGAATATATATATAAAAAGGAACAAGAAGTTACACAGAAGCCATACCTGGACCCCAGTGAACCAAAGAATGCCGGGCCTACCTGTAATATAAGCCCAGGGAGCTGGGCTCTACTATTGGTGCTTATCAGACATCTATAAGTCTATGTATATAATGTTTGTTGAGCGAATGTGACAAACCTTTGCACAATCAGGGTGGAAGATGCTGAATTTCATCTATTATTTGTGATTCCTATATCATCAGCACCACCTAGTGGCCATAATCCTTTTTTTTTTTTTTTTTTTTTGAAATACCTCAATCAGCAAAGAAAAGTTGTATTGTGGCCACTAGATGGTGCTGATGATAAAGGAATTATACACAATGGAGGAAGTACAGCAATTTTTCTTCAATTGTGCGAATGTTTGTCATACCCATTCCACACATGAACTTTAATGGCATCCCAGTCTTAGTCCGTAGGGTTCAATATTGCGTTGGCCCACCCTTTGCTGCTATAACAGCTTCAACTATTCTGGGAAGGCTGTCCACAAGGTTTAGGAAGGTGTCTATGGGAATGTTTGACCATTCTTCCAGAAGCGGATTTGTGAGGTCAGGCACTGATGCTGGACGAGAAGGCCTGGCTCGCAGTCTCCACTCAAATTCATTCTAAAGGTGTTCTATGAGGTTGAGGTCAGGACTCTGTGCAGACCAGTCAAGTTCCTCCACCCCAAACTCGCTCATCCATGCCTTTATGGACCTTGCTTTGTGCACCGGTCCAAATCATTTGGTGGAGGGGGGATTATGGTGGGGGGCTGTTTTTCAAGGGTTGGGCTTGGCCCCTTAGTTCCAGTGAAGGGAACTCTTAAGACGTCAGCATACCAAGACATTTTGGACAATTTCATGCTCCCAACTTTGTGAGAACAGTTTGGGGATGGCCCCTTCCTATTCCATCATGACTGTGCACCAGTGTACAAAGCAAGGTCCACAAAGACATGGATGAACGAGTTTGGGGTGGAGGAACTTGACTGGCATGTACAGAGTCCTGACCTCAACCCGATAGAACACCTTTGGGATGAATTAGAGCGGAGATTGCGAGCCAGGCCTTCCCGTCCAACATCAGTGCCTGACCTCACAAATGCGCTTCTGGAAGAATGGTCAAACATTCCCATAGACACACTCCTAAACATTGTGGACAGCCTTCCCAGGAGAGTCGAAGCTGTTATACTTTTGGTAATATAGTGTATATTGGAATGTGAGCTTCATGCACCAGGTTCTGCATTATGGCCCTTTCAGAACGGTGTCAGTTAGCTGCCGAACGTTTCCAAGTTTGAGAGAGGTGGAACAACCTCTGAGATGTTCCCAATTCCCAGTGTCTACCTCTGGTGCAGATATCTTGATTAGTGTGATCTGCGATGTAAGCTCTGCATTGGGCACTTTCCAGACCTGTGCATACTGGCTCAGTTACCTGCAGAGCGGTTTTCATTTTTTATATACAACTGTATACCCGATATGTAGTGTCTCCCCGCGACAAAGATATCTTGAGTAGGTGGTGTCTGCGCTATATTTTCAAAATGAGACAATACCCAGACCTGTGATCTGATCAGTTGACCCTAGAAAGAGAAGTAGTTTAGTCTACCATGTAGCCCAGTCTCAGGGTAAGACTGAAGAGGTATCATCAGGGTCATCCACGGAGGATCAGGCAGGAGGAGCAAGGAGCAAATCAGGACAGGGAGAGGAGACAGAAGTCGATTCCAGCAGGCGGGAAAGGGATCAGGAACAGCGTAACAGGTCACAAGGAGCAAGGGGCACACAGGCAGAACACAAGCAAGATGGAGTAGCAAAGGAGGGACTAAATACCCTCCCAGCAACCAGCATCTGGTGATGAATAGTAGCTAGAAACTGCTGTTGAGAAACACCCGCTGGTGAACACCAGAACTACAACCTACAGGTCTGGGAACCACAGTGCCACCAGCAAGTGATCCAATTCCTGACAGCTTTCTTTATTTGGGGTAGAAGTTAGAACTTAGAGTCACACAATGTGGTAAAAGAAATTCCTCTCTCTCCCTCCTCCATCATGTCCTCCTATTGATAAACACTATGGGGGTGGGATATAGTATGCTGATTGAATACATTCATTAAGAAGCTCACAAAAAATGCTTAGGTTTTTTTTTTTAAATTAGTATTAAATATATTCAATATAATTGCTAATACCTGTACAGTAAAAATAAAAAAAAAAAGCCTTGGATTCAGATACTGTCTGAACAAAATGAAATCTCTCAATCATCTTTGACTTTTGCCCACACCATATCAATGTACAAAAAAAAATGCACATTTGATGTTCAATAAAGATTTATTGTAAAACAGTTATTTGATATTTATAATCTAATTTCAATTGTTTTTCTTTTGTCATGTGACCGGCATAGAAGCACCAATCAGGGCTGGCCAGACACAGACTCATACTACAGTAATAGAAGCCCCTCCCCAACGATCTTTCCCTGCAGACGCCAAAGAAAGATTATGTGACCACACCATAGGGCTGCAGGAAAGGGGGGCTTAACTGAAACAAAACACAGCAAACAAAATATACAGCAAACGGGAGGATACAAATGTACCATAACCAAATGACAAAATACCTAACCAGCAACCTAAGTAACAGAAGCCCTTAACTACTGAACTAACTATAATACAATATACTGAATACAGAAAGCAGTGTAAGACTGAAAATGTGTCATCAGTATCAAAGTCAGGGTCATGCAAAGAGGATCAGGCAGAACACAGGCAAGATAGAGTAGCAAAGGAGGGACTAAATACCCTCCCAGCAGCCAGCATCAGGTGATGACTAACAGCTAGAAATGGCTGCTGAGAAACACCCGGTGGTGAACACTAGAACTACAACCTACAGGTCTGGGAACCACAGAGTCACCAGCAGGTGATCCAATTCCTGACAGCTTTCTTTATTTGGAGTAGAGGTACAAACTCAGAAGTACCTATGACATTTTCTTGTGATAGTTTACCTCTGGATTTAATATTCCTTCGGTCACTTGGCTTTGTTCTTTGTCCATGCTTCTTGATCTGGTCACGTGATTCAAAACAGGACACTCCTCTCTGTCGACAAATAATAAGCTTATTGTTATTTTGCACTATACTTGGATAAAGAATGTCTCCATTGTGTTCCTCCTTTGTTAACATTTTGCTGCAGGGCGGCTAGCAACTATCATTTACGGAGAGTTACGGCATTGGAACGCGTCGTGGGTTTTTTTCTTTTGGCGGGCCCGATAATGGATTCAGAGAGGGGAAGAGGGAATGCACACTTGCCTTTCCTGGCCTGCAAGGCTTGCATGCTAAAATAAGGGTCTGGTATGGATTTTGGGGGGGACCCACTAAATGTTTTTGTTATACATAAGGTTCCCCTTTAAATTCCATAACAGATGTGAAAGATCTGGTATGAAATTTGGGTGGGAACCCACGCCATTTTTTTTTTTTTTTTGCATGGGATCCTTTTTAACCACTTGCTTACTGGCCAGTTAAACCCCCTTCCTGCCCAGGCCAATTTTCAGCTTTAAGCGCTGTCGCACTTTGAATGACAATTGCGCGGTCATGCTACACTGCACCCAAATGACATTTTTAGCATTTTTTTCCACACAAATAGAGCTTTTTTTTAGTGGTATTTAAACACTGCTGGGTTCTTTATGTTTTGCTAAAAAAAAAAAAAAAAAACGAAAAAAGACCGAAAATTTCGAGAAAAAAAAAGCAGTTTCATAGTTTGCTATAAAATTTTGAAAACAGGTAATCTTTCTCCTTCATTGATGTGCACTGATGGGTACTGATAGACGGCACTGATGGGTATTGATAGACGGCACTGATAGGTGGCACTGATAGGCTGCACCGATGGGTACTGATAGGCTGCACTGATGGGCACTGATAGGTGGCACTGATGATTAGGCACTGATAGGTGGCACTGGTGGGCACTGGTAGGCGGCACTGATATGCACCTGTAGGTGGCACTGATATTCACTGGCAGGTGGCACTGGAGGGCACCTGCACCCTGTTCGGAACCGATGTCCCTCTGTCAAAAGCCGATTACCGATCTTTTGTTTACATCATGTGATCAGCTGCCATTGGCTGACAGCAGATCACGTGGTAAGGGGCCGGGAA
Organism: Lithobates clamitans; assembly: GCA_037952925.1. Taxonomy (NCBI): domain Eukaryota; kingdom Metazoa; phylum Chordata; class Amphibia; order Anura; family Ranidae; genus Lithobates; species Lithobates clamitans. The sequence goes on from JBBGZY010001880.1 coordinate 156,707, forward strand.
CTGTGATCAGCCGAGTCTCATTGACCCGGTGATCACAGAGCGCGCCACGCACACGCGCAGGCAGCTCATGCACGGGAGGACGTCTATTGGCCCCTTACTTCGAACTGTGATCAGCTGAGTCTCATTGATCCAGTGATCACAAAGCACGCCGCGCAGGCAGCTCATGCACGGGAGGACGTCTATTGACGTCTTCCCGGCAACTAAGGCCCTTGCTGTGGCCGTTATTTGGCTATAGCGCGGGCGGGAGGAAAATCCATGTCTGACCTGAAGGGTCTGGTATAAATGTTGGGGAGGCCCCCTAAGACATTCGATTTTTAATGCTATCAGCACCTCTTTGTTTACATTTACCTGTCAGCTGGGAATCCCTGGCTGACCTCTAAATGGGTTTGGGCTGGGATAAGTCATGGTTGCTAGAACGTCAGCGGCTGTCATCTTCCTAGCAACCAACCTGAGCGGAAAGCTGTGACATCTATCAGTATTAAGAATACTACTACTAAATGTTTCAATTCCTGCTGCAGGCAGAGGTTCAGCTGGGCCAAGCGCCCATTAGGTTTGGCCGTTCATCGAAGCACCGAACTAGCAAAATTCAGTCAAAACGTGGTTCAAACCGAACCGGGAGCTCATCCCCATTTTGAAGTCCTTCATTATATGTCTGGTATTTTTACACTCCAAATCTTCCCTTTGCTTCACTATTAATAACCTTTTGTGAGATGATTTGTGAGGTGTATTTATAAAAAATAAAATTGCATAGCAATTTGCACGGTGAAAGTGCGTGTACATTTATTATGTGTGAATGAGGCAAAAACAAAAAATGAAACAAAAAAACAAAAACAAAAAAAACGAAGGTTATTAGGCTATTTCCTGTACTGTTCGAATGTTTTTCACCAAGTTAAAATACAGTATTTGTCCACTAGATGGCACTAAGTATCATTAGAATATCCAATATATAAACCAGAGGCTCTGGATGTACAGTTGGATAAATGGTTCTATATTTGGGATGTATCTGGTCTATAAACCAGAGGCTCTGGATGGACAGTTGGATAAATGGTTCTATATTTGGGATGTATCTGGTCTATAAACCAGAGGCTCTGGATGTACAGTTGGATAAATGGTTCTATATTTGGGATGTATCTGGTCTATAAACCAGAGGCTCTGGATGGACAGTTGGATAAATGGCTCCATATTTAGGATGTATCTGATCTATAAACCAGAGGCTCTGGATGGACAGTTGGATAAATGGCTCTATATTTAGGATGTATCCAGTCTATAAACCAGAGGTTCCTGATGGACAGTTGGATAAATGGTTCTATATTTAGGATGTATCTGGTCTATAAACCAGAGGCTCTGGATGGACAGTTGGATAAATGGCTCCATATTTAGGATGTATCTGATCTATAAACCAGAGGCTCTGGATGGACAGTTGGATAAATGGCTCTATATTTAGGATGTATCCGGTCTATAAACCAGAGGTTCCTGATGGACAGTTGGATAAATGGTTCTATATTTAGGATGTATCTGGTCTATAAACCAGAGGCTCTGGATGGACAGTTGGATAAATGGTTCTATATTTGGGATGTATCCGGTCTATAAACCAGAGGCTCTGGATGGACAGTTGGATAAATGGCTCTATATTTAGGATGTATCTGGTCTATAAACCAGAGGCTCTGGATGGACAGTTGGATAAATGGTTCTATATTTAGGATGTATCTGGTCTATAAACCAGAGGCTCTGGATGGACAGTTGGATAAATGGTTCTATATTTAGAATGTATCCGGTCTATAAACCAGAGGCTCTGGATAGACAGTTGGATAAATGGTTCTATATTTAGGTTGGAGACGTACTATAAATAGACATCACAGCGACTATGGAGGAAGAGGACGGACATGACGGGGGTTACTGGGTATAAATAGAAAATAATATCTTATTACCTCTGCCAGCTCTAACGTCTCCTCTCCTCCTTCTCCAGAATGACCTCTGACCCGGAACTTCCTGTCTGTGGCGCTTCAATTCTGTTCTTTGTTTGGTATCCTCTCGCTGCTCGGCGTTCCCCGAGCAATAAGTGAGATCACCACCTTGTGGAAATTTTTAAAACTGCAGCCTGTGGTTTTTTTTTTGTATAAATTGACAGCTTCTTTTTGGTGCATTCCTAATTGTTTTGCATATTTTACTCCTGAATGGATACTTGACAAATGAAAAGTTATAATAAAAAATATAAATAAATAAAATATATGTGAATGAAGACGCAGCACTGAGATAAATAGTGGTTTTTTTTTTTGGATTCCCCCCTACTTAAATTATAAATATGTCTGTTCCTATAATGGGTTATTCTGATAATATTAATGGTGATATATTAGGAATAATATTAGCTATAATAATATGGAGAGGCAAACCAAAAAACTACATAAATGCAAGCATATATATATATTTTTCATAAAATTTTTATTATTATACACGACTTATATAGCGCCAACAGTTTACGCAGCGCTTTACAATGTATAGGGGAGACAACACAATTACAGTACAGTTCAATACAGAAGGGACAGGAGGGCCCGGCTCATAGAGCTTACATTCTAAAGGGAGGGGGTGGTACAAAAGGTAATAGCTGAAAAGAATGATTTGATGGGGGTGGCTCGGGGACAGTTGTTATGTGGGTGTGGGATAGGCTTCCCTGAATTAATGAGTTTTCAGGGATCTCCTAAAGGTGGACAGGGTAGGGGCTGATTGGACATACTGGGGCAGGGAGTTCCAGAGGATGGGAGAGGTAACAAGGGAGCTAAAGAGCAGGAGGTCCTGGGAGGAGCGGAGGGGGAGATTTGGGGAACATCTGCAGATAAGGTTGGTGATGTAGATGGGGGCGATGTTGTGAATGGCCTTGTATGCTATGGTTAGCATTTTGAATTTTACGCGGTGGGGGAGGGGAAGCCAGTGAAGAGATTGGCAGAGAGGAGCAGCAGTCACGGATCGGTTAGTGAGGTGTATTAGTCTAGCAGCAGCATTCATAATAGACTGAAGGCGGGATAGGCAGTGTAAGGGTCGGCCATTAAGGATAGAGTTGCAGTAGTCAAGGCGGGAAATAATCAAGGAGTGAATAAGTTGCTTTGTGGTGTCATTAGTCAGGAAGGGTCGAATTCTGGAGATGTTGCGGAGGTTAAGGCGGCAGGATTTAGCCAGTGATTGGATATGGGAGCTGAAGGAGAGGTCAGAGTCAAGGATTACACCCAGCACCCTGGCATGTGTGGAGGGACCAATGGGGGGGCCGTGAAGGAGGAAATATAACAAGCTCAGTTTTAGAAAGATTAAGTTTGAGGAAGTGGCGTGACATCCATACCGATATGTCATTCAGCAAGTTTGAGATCCGTGAGGAGATCGAGGGGGGGAGTTGAGGAGTGGAGAGATAGATCTGTGTGTCATCGGCATAGAGGTGGTATTGGAAGCCATGGGAGGTTATCAACTGGCCCAGGGAAGAGGTATAGAGTGAGAAAAGGAGAGGCCCAAGGACGGAGCCTTGGGGTACACCAACAGAAAGAGGAAGGGGAGTGGAGGAAATGGAGTTTTAAGTGACACTGAAAGTGCGCTGAGATAGATAGGAGGAGAACCAGGATAATGTAGAATCACGGAGGCCAAGGAAGTGTAATTTGCTGAGGAGGAGCAGGTGGTCAACTGTGTCAAAGGCAGCAGAGAGGTCTAAAAGTATGAGTATGGAGTAATGGCCATTGGTTTTAGCAGTTAGTAGGTCATTGGTGATTTTTAGTAGGGCAGTTTCAGTAGAATGCTGTGGGCGGAAGCCAGACTGTAGGGGGTCGAGAAGGTTGTTGTCCGTGAGGTAGCGACTCATTTGGTCATGGACAAGGCGTTCGATGAGCTTGGAGGCAAACGTGAGAAGGGAGATGGGTCTTAAGTTATTCAAACAGGTGGGGTCTAGTGAGGGTTTTTTAAGTATGGGGGTAACCAGTGCATGTTTGAGCGGGGAAGGAAAGGTGCCGGAGGAGAGGGAGAGGTTGAAGATGTGGGTTAGGGAGTTGAGGATAGAGTGGGAAGGTGGTCGCAGTAATTGAGAGGGGACAGGGTCCAGGGGACAGGTAGTGAGGAGGGCCATGGAGAGGAGTTTATCAACTTCATCTGTGGTAACTGGGCAAAAGGAGGAGAGTATTGAGTGTGGTGTTGGACCTGATATGTTGGGTTGAGGAGGAATTTGAATGCTGGATATCTCCTTGCGAATTGTGTCAATTTTGCTATTGAAGTGGTTGGCAATCTGTTGAGAGGTAAGCAAGTTGGTGGTTGGGGGCAGTGGGGGGTGAAGTAAGGAATTAAGGGTAGAAAAGAGTTGACGAGGTTTGGATGAGGGGGTTTTGATGAGAGTGTTGTAATAGGTTTGTTTAGCAGTGTGGAGGCAGGAGTTGTATTTGAGAAGGGCAGATTTGTAGAGGGTAAAGCTCGCTCAAGAGCACGGCTGTGTCTCTTGAGACTTCTGGCGTCGTCTGTTTGCCAGGGTTGTGGCAGATGGGGCCTGGTTCTGCGTGTAGTAAAGAGGAGCAACTACGTACCTTGCTTTGTGCACTGGTGGGCAGTCATGTTGGAACAGGAAGGGGCCATCCCCAAACTGTTCCCACAAAGTTGGGAGCATGAAATTGTCCAAAATGTCTTGGTATGCTGATGTCTTAAGAGTTCCCTTTACTGGAACTAAGGGGCCAATCCCACCCTCTGAAAAACAACTCCACACCATAATCCCCCCTCCACCAAATGATTTGGACCAGTGCACAAAGCAAGATCCATAAAGACGTGGATGAGCGAGTTTGGGGTGGAGGAACTTGACTGGCCTGCACAGAGTCCCGACCTCAACCCGATAGAACACCATTGGGATGAATTAGAGCGGAGATTGCGAGCCAGGCCTTCTCATCCAACATCAGTGCTTGACCTCACAAATGCGTTTCTGGAAGAATGGTCAAACATTTCCATAGACACACTCCTAAACATTGTGGACAGCCTTCCCAGAGGAGTTGAAGCTGTTATAGCTGCAAAGGGTGGGCCAACTTAATATTAAACCCTACGGACTAAGACTGGGATGCCATTTAAGTTCTTGTGCGTGTAAAGGCAGGTGTCCCAATACTTTTGACAATATAGTGTATATCTCTGGTATATCCAGGCAGCCTGGTCACTTTTCATCTGTTTTTGGAAGGACAGAGCCATTGCATTGCCCATGTGAATTTACTTCAATTCAGGTAATCCTTTTCTGCCGTTTGACTGGCTGATGTTCACCTCCTAGAGAACCACTTACTAGTTTTCCCAATTGGATATTTTATATGGATGTTGCACTGCAAGAGGACTCCTCACCAGACCTTTATTAATACTTGTGATATCATTTCCAATATACAGTAACATGGCGGTAGAGGTACCTGTGTATTAGACATGTGCGCGCCGGGAAACTTTGCTTTGTTTAATTTCGGAATGTATTTGTTAGGTTGATAATTTTGTTTGTTCGTTTTTGTAGTGTCGGTCCGGTTCATTTTTCAAAAATGGTTTCATTTCTTCAGGATTTGTTTCATTTCTTCGGGATTCGTTTCGTATATTCGTTATACTGGGTTTTCTAACCCACCTGGTATAACTTCAGATGGACCCAAAATCATTGTGAGAAGTTATGGTTGTTTATGAGCGGGCGACCGCTGCGTCCTTAACAACCATAACTCATCTGCCGACAGCGGGATTCCCCCACCCGGGAACACCCATGTTTACCTGGCATTCGGCGAGTGACGGGACACGGGACCGGTTGTGTTTGGCAGGTTTTATTTTATTTTTTTCATACGGTTGGGCGTTCATCGTGAGGGACATTTATTTTTTGCGGGGTTTTGAATAAGGAACTTGTCAAAAACGGTCTCTGTTTTCACTTTGCACGTTTTTAGCTCATACTCATTTACAAGGGGGCCCTTGTTATAGGGGGCTTACAGATTCTGATAAGTCACCCCCACAACTACTGGGCCAGGGTTTCGGGGAAGAGGCCCTTGTTCTCATCAACTTGGGGACAAGGTCCTTTGGGGGGGAAGCCTTCCTTCCCCAAAGCACCTCCCTGTGTTGAAGGCAGGTGACCTGGTATGGTTCAGGAGTGGGGGCACTTGCTCACCCCCATCCCCCCTGGCCTGCATACACAGATAAAGGGTCTGGAATGGAGTTTGGGAAGAACCCCATTCCAATAAAAGAAAAATGGGGGCGTGGGTTTCCCCTTAAAATACATATGTGACGGGAGTCATTTTGGGTGGGGGGTTTGTGTAACTCAGCTGGAGGAATCCCCCGCCCCCTCCACATAGATATCCATCCCATAATATATACTTCCAAGGCAGATAGACACAAACAATGGAATACAACCACACCCCAAACGATCACAGCAAAGAGTCCACAACAGCATAAGACAACACACAATATATACAACATTTGAGTCTGACTAGCACAGATCATAGTGGGGTTCTCAGGCACCCTGTGCCCCCAATGGACACAGGGTGATTCACACATAAGAGGGTCCGGGGAAGCTGGACACAGAGTTTCCAGAGCTCTCCAAGGTAAGCCGAGTTGCACAAACCCCCCACCCAAAGTGACTCCCGTCACAACATACTAGAGCAAAGTGTCTGGTATCGAGTTTGGGGAGGAACACACATTTCTGTGTTGGGGTTCTTCTCAAAACCCATACCATACCTGAAGGGTCTGGTACCCCCCGTTGTTTTGCTCACATTCTGCCAACAGCAGGGAAACCCGCCGACAGCAAATGAGTCATGGATGTTAAGGATGTGGCGGCCGCCTACTCCTTAACAACCATAACTCATCTGCTGACAGTGGGATTCCCCACCCGAAAACACCCATGTTTACCTGGCATTTGGTGAGTGACGGGACCACTGGGCCAGGGTTGTGGGGAAGAGGCCCTTGTTCTCATCAACTTGGAGACAAGGCGCTTTGGGGGGGGGACCCCCCCTTCATCAAAGCACCTCCCCATGGTCTGGTACGGAGTTTGGGGAGGACCAAGCGACATTTTTTTCACACATTTTGGTGTTGAGGTTCTTCTCAAAATCCATACCAAACCTGAAGGGTCTGGTAACCCCCCCCGTGTTCTGCTCCCATTCTGCTGACAGCAGGGAAACCCGTCATGGTTGTTAAGGATGCGACAGCCGCCTGCTCCTTAACAACCACAGCTATTCACAATAAATTCAGATCATTATCAAACAAATTCGAAAATGGCGTCATCCGAATGAAACAAATTCATTTTAACTTTTGTCGGATTCATTGCCATTTGTTTCTATGTCCATTTGGAAATTCAGATACATCTGAATCCACAGAAAATTAATTTTCGTCCGAAAAAGAAATCGAATCGCACATATCTACAGTGTATACAATTTATTCTTGGCCAAGATTTTTACAATGTATATGATTTTTATTTTGTTCATGAATAAAGTATAAATATGTTTTACTTTACATTTTTATTCGAATGTGTTGTATATTTTATTGGTTTATTATTTCTTTTCTTGTAAAAGGGTTGGTAGTCAAAGTCTGCTTTTCCCAGCTTTTTGGTTTATAACCACGGATAATGAATATAAAATGATGGAGCCTATGAATGTGATCATGAGCAGGATAGCCAAGATGGCAGCAATGGGAATATTATAAGTGGCATTTGTAGTGGCTCCATGTATACTTCCACTGTCACCTGTGCAGAACTGGAACTTCTGGACTCTCCATCTCATTAATAAAACACCAATGGGTGAATCTCTATGAACTGATCACATTCCAATCATGTAAGAATTATGATCATTTCTAAAAAAAAATTGGACTGAGAACAAAATATTGTAAAGTGCGGAGCTTTCTTGTTTATTTTAAAAACTCATGAGAAATAAATAACATACAATAAAATTAAGCTTTAGGGTTCTATGTATCAATGTTTTCACCCAACTTACACCAACAAGTCACACATTTGTAATCATAATTAAAGCGGAACTAAACCCTCCTACTGTTTTCAGCCAAGGAAGCCGCCATCTTGGCCTCTGTTTGATCTTCAGCTGCCATGACGCTGCACATGTGGTCAGTTATGACACCGGACATTTGATGGTTTGACAGTTGGGTTGAGAGCACAAGCAAATGTGACAGTTGGCACTCCTGGCATGCCGGTAATGCAACTGTTTTTGCAACCGTTAAATGGATGGGTTTAGTTCCACTTTATTATAAATAATTTACAAAGCCATTCACAACTCTGCCCTCAGCTACATCATCAACCTCTAGAAACCGTCCACTTTGCTCCTCCCAAGACCTTCTGCTCTCTAACTCCCTCGTCGTCTCCTCCCGTGTTCTTCTCCAAGACTTCCCCAGAGCCTCTCCCATCCTCTGGAGCACCCAATCCCCAAACTGTCCAGCTATCGTCTACTCTGCCTTTAGGTGATCCCCGAAAACTCATCTCTTCAGGAAAGCCTATCCCGCCTCCACCTAACAATTGAACTTTTACTTTCTCAATCAACTCATCCCCCTCCACAGTGATTACCCTTTGTATCACTTCCCTTTCCCTTTAGATTGTAAGCTCTCAAGTGCAGGGCCCCCTAGCTCTCTTATATTGAATTGCATTGTAACTAGACTGTCTTCCTTTGTATTGTACAAACTGTTAGCGCTATATGAATCCTGTATTATAATTAATAATTATTTGTTTGGAAAATGTCTGAATCTTAGGTGAAAAATATATAACGACTTTATAAATTATACATTAACTGTATCAATAGAAAAACAGTTTCTTACAAGAGAAGCAGTGACACACTACAGGCTATACTTAGACTTAGTTCCTCTTGAGCAATTTGGCGCATTAGGCAGTAAGTGCTTTCCATCAAATTCTGTCAGTTGTGGCCAGTTCAGCCTCGTCCCATGGAACCTCAATGGCTTTCAGGATTGTTTTATAGGTGGACCACCAGGTTGTTGGTGGTCTTCCTTGTGTGGTGCATCCAGCACATTGCAATTTTGGGTAGGCGGTGGTCGGGTAGCCTCCGATCTTTTAGCTTCTGTATACCACAGCGCTTCGAGATTTCTTCTTTTGTGAAATGGTTTATGTATGTGATGCCCAGAGTTTCCTGCAGGCATCTCTGGTGAAATGGTTAGAGCTGCCTATATCAAACTATAAAAAGGTCCATTGGTGATATGGGTTCAGCAGCCTACAGAAAAGTCCATTAATGAAATGGGTTGAGCAGCCTACAGAAAAGTCCATTGGTGAAAGGGGTCCAGCAGCCTACAGAAAAATCCATTTGTGAAATGGGTTTTGCAGCCTATAGCAACCTACAGAAAAGTTTATTGGTGAAATGGATTCAGCAGCCTACAGCATTCTACAGAAAACTCCATTTGTAAAATGGGTTCAGTAGCCTAAGGCAACCTCTAGAGCAGTCTATTGGTGAAATGGGTTCATCAGCCTACGGCAACCGCTAGAACAGTCCATTGGTGAAATGGGTTCAGCAGCCTACGGCAACCGCTAGAACAGTCCATTGGTGAAATGGGTTCAGCAGCCTACGACAACCTCTAGAAAAGTCCATTGGTGAAATGGGTTCATCAGCCTACGGCAACCTACAGAAATGTCCATTGGTGAAATTTGTTGATCAACCTAAGGCAGTGGTCTCCAAACTGTGGGCCAGGTGCCAGTTTTGACCCTTTGCTTGCCTTTATCTGGCCCTTGGGGCACAATTCCTCCCACTGGCACCATCAATGGGGTACTATTCATCTCACTGACACCATTAATGAGGCACTATTCCTCCCACTGACACCATTAATGGGGCAAGATTTCTCCTACTGACACCATTGATGGGGCACTATTCCTCCCAATGATACCATCAATGGGGCACTATTCTTCTCACTGACACCAATGATGGGGCACTATTCCTCCAACTGACACCAAGAATGGAGCATTGTTTACTTCCACTGACACCGGGGCATTTTCTTCTCCCACAGGCCACAGTCTGGTCCCCCTGAAGCCTGAAGAACAGTAAACTGGCCCTTTGTTTAGGAAAGTTTGGAGACCCCTAGCCTAAAGCAACCTACAGAAAAACCATTGGTGAAATGGGTTCAGCAGCCCATAGAAACTTACAGAAGAGTCCATTGGTGAAAGAGAAATCCTGAATGGAAGTTACTGCACTTTAGTTTCTCATTATTGCTGCCAATGCTTGTGTTTTTTGCCTAAGTATCAGCATGCTTGCCCTGGTCAAACGGCTGGCATCTTAACTGATCATATGTGCAGCACCATGGCATTAGCTGATCAAACAGAGGCTAAGACGGCAGCCTCCTTGGCTAAAAAGGATATGAGGGTTTAGTTCCTTTAAACCCTGAAGATGTAAGAATATCAAATCAGACCCCCCAAAAAATCTGTATTTTTGCCATGCCCTCAATACCCCAACAGTGGCACAGTATTGAAGGCATGGGAAACATACAGTGGTATTGTATGCAAGCATGGGGAAAGAAAATGTCCCGGGTGCCGCACATCCAACAAAACCCAGTGGTATCTGTAGTGAAAGCAGCCTCAGCTGCTCAAGACCTCCATGACTAAGCCTTGTGAGTGGGGCGAAACACGTTGGAGGCATGGCCTGGATGGAGTCTGGACTGAGGCTGCTTTTCACAGATACCACTGGGTTTTGCTGGATGTGGGGCACCTGGGACGTTTCCTTTCCTTATGTTTGCATTTAGTGAGCCAAGACAACCTCTTCCCCAGCCTGCACTCTCAGTGTGGGTTATCGGAACTGGACCAATAGGAGCCTGGAGCGGTGGTGTAGGTTAATAGTGGCAAAGATACCATTGAGCCTATCTGCCCCCCTCCCCTAGAAAATCTGAGGCTTGCGGGGTTGAGGGTTAAACCCAGCAGTATCTGTAGTGAAAGCATCAGTTGCTCAGGACCTCCACGACTAAGCCTCGTGGGTGGGGCGAAACACGTTGGAGGCATGGCCTTGATGGAGACTGGGCTTTGGGTTTTGTTGGCTATGCGGCAACTGGAACGTTTCCTTTCCTAGTGCTTGCATTTAGTGAGCTGAGACGAGCTCTTCCCCAGCCTGCACTCTCAGCGTGAGTTACCGGACCTGAACCGATATGAGCCTGGAGCGGCACAACCAATTTTTAGTGCGGGTTGATAGTGGCATAGTATACCATTGGGCCTATCTGTCTCCCTTCCCTGGAAAATCTGAGGCTTGCAGGGTTAAACCCAGCTGTATCTGTAGTGAAAGCAGCCTCAGCTGCTCAAGACCTCCATGACTAAGCCTCATGGGTGGGGCGAAACACGTTGGGAGGCATGGCCTGGATGGAGTTTGGGCTGAGGCTGATTTTGACTCTCTTTAGCAAGGCTATCTTTCAGATGAAATGCTTCCTATAGGCTGAAAAGCGTGCTAGCCCGTGTGAATTCGCTGGTGTTTAAGAAGGTCCCCTCTCTGAATGAAACCTTTCCCGCACTCTGAACATGAAAAAGGACGCTCCCCCGTGTGAATTCTCTGGTGTTTAAGAAGGCTTGCTTTTTCGCCGAAACATTTCCCGCACTCTGAACACGAATAAGGGCGCTCACCCGTGTGACATCCCTGGTGCCTAAGAAGGCTCCCCTTCTCAACGAAACACTTCCCACACTCTAAACACGGATAGGGACGCTCGCCCGTGTGAATCCTCTGATGCCTAACAAGCCCGTCTTTCACATTAAAACATTTCCCGCACACTAGGCAGGAATAAGGACGCACGCCCGTGTGAATTCTCTGGTGTGTAAGAAGTGATTTCTTTACGGCAAAACATTTCCCGCACTCTGAACATGAATATGGAAGCTCACCCGTGTGAATTCTCTGGTGCAAAAGGAATGTTGTTTTCTCTGTCAAACATTTCCCGCACACCGAGCATATATAAGGGCGCTCACCTGTGTGAATCCTCTGGTGTCTAACAAGTCCATATTTCACAATGAATCTTTTCCCGCATTCCGAACATGAATAGGGACGCTCACCTGTGTGACTCCGCTGGTGCTTAAGGAAGTTCCCTTTCTGAATAAAACTTTTCCCGCACTCTGAACATGAATAAGGACGCTCACCTGTGTGAATTCTTTGGTGTTTTTGAAGCAACTGTTTCTCAGTGAAACATTTCCCGCACTCTGAACATAAATAAGGACGTTCACCTGTGTGAATTCTTTGGTGCGTAAGAAGTTTTCCTTTCTCAAAGAATCTTTTCCCGCACTCCGAACATGAATGAGGACGCTCACCTGTGTGAATTCTCTGGTGTCTATAAAGCGTGCTGGTTTCGGCAAATGATTTCCCACACACCGAACATGACAAGGAACGGTCTCCTGTGTGGGTTCTTTTATGCCTTAAAGAAGATTCTATGGATTTAGATGGTCCTTTTGATCTATTAGCCCTTTGAGAGGCTTTAGAGATATCTGGAGAAACAATATCTGATTGATTAGATGATTCTTTAGGATTGGAGGAATCCATTGATCCTTCCAATTGGGAAGGTCTTTGCTGTATAGTTAGAGTAATAGACGTTTTTCCTGAAGAATATTGTGTGATTCCATTATAATCTGGAGATACAATAGGATGTCCCTCAGAGATATTCCAGACATAGTGTCCACCTGTTGGAAAATAATTTTTAAATGCTGTAAATATTTTAAGAATTCTTCAACGGTTTCTTAGAGCTCTGGCCTGAAATTTGGTGCAAATAAGAATATAAACGAGTATCTCCTCCTCATTTGTTGGGAACATGGCGTTATATTGAGGAAAGTAGATGGACTTTTCATATGGTGTACAGTATCTCCTCCTCATTTGTTGGGAACATGATGTTATATTGAGGAATGGAGATGGACCTTTCATATGATGTACAGTATCTCCTCCTCATTTGTTGGGAACATGACATTATATTGAGGAATGGAGATGGACCTTTCACAGGGTGTACAGTATCTCCTCCTCATTTGTTGGGAACATGACGTTATATTGAGGAATGGAGATGGACCTTTCATATGGTGTACAGTATCTCCTCCTCATTTGTTGGGAACATGACGTTATATTGAGGAACGGAGATGGACCTTTCATATGGTGTACAGTATCTCCTCCTCATTTGTTGGGAACATGACATTATATTGAGGAATGGAGATGGACCTTTCATATGGTGTACAGCATCTCCTCCTCATTTGTTGGGAACATGACATTATATTGAGGAATGGAGATGGACCTTTCATATGGTGTACAGTATCTCCTCCTCATTTGTTGGGAACATTACATTATATTGAGGAATGGAGATGGACCTTTCATATGGTGTACAGCATCTCCTCCTCATTTGTTGGGAACATGACGTTATATTGAGGAATGGAGATGGACCTTTCATATGGTGTACAGTATCTTCTCCTCATTTGTTGGGAACATATTATATTGAGGAATGGAGATGGACCTTTCATATGGTGTACAGCATCTCCTCCTCATTTGTTGGGAACATGATGTTATATTGAGGAATGGAGATGGACCTTTCATATGGTGTACAGTATCTCCTCCTCATTTGTTGGGAACATGACGTTATATTGAGGAATGGAGAAGGACCTTTCATATGGTGTACAGTATCTCCTCCGCATTTGTTGGGAACATGACATTATACTGAGGAATGGAGATGGACCTTTCATATGGTGTACAGTATCTCCTCATTTGTTGGGAACATGACGTTATATTGAGGAATGGAGATGGACCTTTCATATGGTGTACAGTATCTCCTCATTTGTTGGGAACATGACATTATATTGAGGAATGGAGATGGACCTTTCATATGGTGTACAGTATCTCCTCCTCATTTGGTGGGAACATGACGTTATATTGAGGAATGGAGATGGACTATTTAGATGGTGTGTACAAGATCTCTACCCTATATGGTTGGAAGAGGATATTATTCAGAAATTATTATTTTATGTAAAAGCAAAAAGTTCTAGCTGTCTAATGAGGTTACTTAAAAAAGCCTGGATGTGTTTCTAAATATAGGATATACTGTATACATGGAAACTAAGATTTTTGTAGAAAGGATCATCAAGGAATTTTGTTCTGGGATGATATCTGATTTTCTTTTAGAAGGATTCATGCCATCCTTTGGATCAACCGCTTTTTTTGAGGGGTGAACTTGATGTAAAATTGTATTGTTCAATTCACGTAACGCTCTAAATAAATATGTTGTATTCATAAAAGTAAAATGGAAAATGTGAACTGTTTCTGCATTTAGAGTTTATAACTTACTTGTGTCTATATGTAGAGAAGATTCCTCCCGTTTACTTTTTATAATCATCTCCCCCTCCTCCATAGACTGCTGATCTCCACTCACCAACCTTTCTTCTTCTTCATCTTTAACTTCAACTTTTATATCTTTCAGTTCTTCAGCCTAAACCCCCAAGATGAGAGAAAACATTTGTAGAAAGGAACAAGAGGTTACATATTATGGAAGAATGTAATCTCAAATAAAAGAATTGTTTTGGAGTCATTGTTGAAGTTTTTTGGCCTAGACCCATCTACCTCATCATGGTGTAAATAATTGTCATCTTTCTTTATGGAATCCTGGGAACACAGATGGCCACCCTCCTCCACAGACTGCTGTTCTTCTATGAACAATGTCTCTTCTTTTTCAACTTTTATCTCAGCTTTGACATCTTTCGGTTCTTCACCCTAAACCACAAAAATATGATCAAAATTAGATAACATAAGAGGGCCAGATTTGATGAAGTGAACAAGCGTGAGGGCCGACCATTTTGTCTGACATTCTTTAAACCATTAAAATTCGGTCTAAGTGTGTTCATCCGAGCACTAATACAGTGCCCATCTGCAGCCTCTCAAGTGCCATGAATGCAGTTCCACCATTGACATGAATGCAGCACCCCCGTTGCCATGAATGCAGCAAACCCCGTTGCCATGAAGGCAGCAAACCCTATTGCCATGAATGCAGTAAACACCGTTGCCATGAATGCAGCACCCCTGTTGCCATGAATGCAGCACCCACGTTGCCATGAAAGCAGCAAACCCCGTTGCCATGAATGCAGCATACCCCATTTCCATAATCAGCAAACCCCGTTTCCATGAATGCAGCAAACCCCGTTGCCATGAATGCAGCGTCCCCCCATTGACATGAATGCAGCAAACCCTGTTCCAATGAATGCAGCACCCCCTGTTGCCATGAATGCAGCACCCCCGTTGCCATGAATGCAGCACCCCCGTTGCCATGAATGCAGCACCCCCGTTGCCATGAATGCAGCACCCCCGTTGCCATGAATGCAGCACCCCAGTTGCCATGAATGCAGCAAACCCCGTTGCCATGAATGCAGCACCCCAGTTGCCATGAATGCAGCAAACCCTGTTGCCATGAATGCAGCACCCCCATTGCCATGAATGCAGCACCCACCATGCCATGAAAGCAGCAAACCCCGTTGCCATGAATGCAGCGTCCCCCCATTAACATGAATGCAGCAAACCCCGTTACCATGAATGCAGCACCCCCTGTTGCCATGAATGCAGCACCCCCTGTTGCCATGAATGCAGCAAACCCATTGCAATGAATGCAGCAAACCCATTGCCATGAATGCAGCACCCACATTGCCATGAATGCAGAAAACCCCGTTGTCATGAATGCAGCACCCACGTTGCCATGAATGCAGAAAACCCCATTGTCATTAATGCAGCAAACCCCGTTGCCATGAATGCAGCACCCACGTTGCCATGAATGCAGCGCCCCTTTATTGTCCTGAATGCAGCACCCCTGTTGTCCTGAATGCAGCACCCTCATTGACATGAATGCAGACTTACCATTGCCATCAATGCAGCCTGATTTATGCCCGTCTGCAACCTCGTAGGGGATAGGGAGGGGGCAGGATGAGCGCCAACAGACATCCAGGAGAATCTCCTGTTTTCTCGGCGGCCTCTTTAATGGAAAGTCCCGCCTCCTATGATAGACAGAACAGTCGTCCAATGACAGCGCAGGAGACGGGACTTCCTATTACAGAGGCTGCCGTGTAAACAGGAAATACTCACTATATGTACGGCACTCGTCCCGCCCCCTCCCCGTCCCCTCCAAGGCAGCCAGCATATATATCTTTTGTGGCGCTCGGGGATTCGTCGGGGGCCACAAAAGATATACATGTCAAAATTACCAGGCGGGCCGTTCAAAACCGTAACGGGCCGGACTTTGGACATGCCTGACATAGAAGATCGTCACCTCATAGCTTATGATAAATTTTTAGGTCTACACGCTCAGTCCCACCTACCTGATCATGGTGAGGGATGGTGTGATCTTGTGATGTGAGGGGCAGCTGATTGTCCATCATGACGTCCTTGTAGAGATTGTGTCCTTCTAAATACTCCCACTCCTCCATGGAGAAATAGACAGTGACATCCTGACACCTTATAGGAACCTGACACACACAATGATACAGTCACCATCCAGACACATCCCTTGTCTGTTACTGGATAATGTCCCAGAATTCCCGGCACCGCTCACCTCTCCTGTCAGCAGATCATTGAGCCTTTCTTGATGACCTCCAGAATCTTGTCCTGTGAAGACAAGGTGGCAGAGTGGTGCGAGTTTACCCGCGTCCATCACAGAGTCAACGATCCTCCACTAACATACTGTGAGGTACAGAATAGCAGCATCACTTCCATCAAATCACAAAAATCAGGAGATTTATCTTTTAATGTATTTACTGCAGAACCTGGTCTATAAACCAGAGGCTCTGGATGGACAGTTGGATAAATGGCTCTATATTTAGGATGTATCCGGTCTATAAACCAGAGGCTCTGGATGGACAGTTGGATAAATGGTTCTATATTTAGGATGTATCTGGTCTATAAACCAGAGGCTCTGGATGGACAGTTGGATAAATGGTTCTATATTTAGGATGTATCTGGTCTATAAACCAGAGGCTCTGGATGGACAGCTGGATAAAAGGTTCTATATTTAGGATGTATCCGGTCTATAAAACAGAGGCTCTGGATGGACAGTTGGATAAATGGTTCTATATTTAGGATGTATCTGGTCTATAAACCAGAGGCTCTGGATGGACAGTTGGATAAATGGTTCTATATTTAGGATGTATCCGGTCTATAAACCAGAGGCTCTGGATAGACAGTTGGATAAATGGTTCTAAATTTAGGATGTATCTGGTCTATAAACCAGAGGCTCTGGATGGACAGTTGGATTAATGGCTCTATATTTAGGATTTATCCAGTCTATAAAAATATAAACAATATATAAACTTCAATGATATATATACATATGTGTAGCACAGAGGATATAGAAATATGGAGGAAGAGGACGGACATGACGGGGGGGTTACTGGGTGTAAATATAAAATAATATCTTATTACCTCCTCTGCTGCCAGTTCCAGCAATGTCTCCTCTCTACTTCCTCCCAAATCATCTCTCACCTGGAACTTCCTGTCTGTATCTTAGCTCACTTCCTGTATATACTTGACATCACTTCCTGTTTGTATCGTTCGCTGACAATAAGTGAGATCACCGCCTCGTAGAGGATATAAAAACGTTGGCCTTTGTTAATTTTTAATGCTGTAATGACTGCTTTTTAGAACATTCTAAAAATTGTTTGCATATTTTATACCCGAGTTAAAAGCAAAAACAAGGCTATAGAATGAAAATAACATATTGAAATAAAATATACAGTACATTAAAATGTTAATATGATTATTATTATTATTGGGGATCTCCAAACTTCGGCCCTCCAGCTGTTGCAGAACTACACGTCCCATGAGGCATTGTAACACTCGGACATTCACAGACATGACTAGGCATGGTGGGAATTGTAGTTCCTGAACAACTGGAGGGTCGTAGTTTGAAGACCCCTGTTATTATTATATGCAAGCACTTACACTCCCTCGCCCCCCAAAAAAATGTAAAGCCCCCACCTTCATGTACATATAAATGTAAACATACACGTCAGGGGAACCCAACGTCAATTGTGCCCATACCTGTTAGGTATCACCTCACTCACTGAGGTAAAAGCACTAATTCTAGGGCCATTATTTATGGTTAAATCTAAGTGGATGACCTGTAAACGCTTTTAAAGCATCGCCTATGAAAAATTTAGTGTACCAAAGTTTGTGCCCATTTCACCAGGGTCCAATTTTAAGGCTTGACATGTTTGGTATCTAGTATCTTGGTGCAACCTCATAGTTTATGTGTGCACTCAAATTTCCTTCAGTGCGTTTTTTTTTTAACTGAAAACATGGGCTTGATAAACCATTGCACTAATATCATGTGACATTTAATTTTAGAACTACCACCATTTTATTCTCCATGGCCCCTGCTTTCAGAAAATACGTATTTTGTTTGAGGGGGTTTTCACATTACTGATGATGGTCGAGAAGCCTGAGATAGCTGTATGCGGATTGGAACAAATGGTTCTGTAACATTAGGCTATAGAGACACATAATTCAACAACGGTTGTGGATGAGCAGTTGGCCATCGGGGTGTAAAGGTTTGATTTGCATGACTCCGCCCACTGCCCTTAAAAAAAAAGAATGAATTTGCTCTTATTTTTTTGGGATGAGAATGGAATGGAATGAGACATGTGAATACCTTCTGCTCTAGGAAAGCTCTGCTGGGCTATGCACTGATTCGAATGAAGGACTTTTGGATTCTTTTAGTCCCTTCTCATCATCACCTTAATGGTCATAATTGCTCCTTGGCTTAAAAATAAAGAAACCTCATATTAGTAGATGGTACCTGAACGCCTTTCTAAAACGTACCCGGGTGCGTCACCCTCCTGTTTCGGTGGCTTGTGGTCAGGTGGGCTCAGCTCTTCATACATGGTGGACCTGCCCTAAGGTCCGTGGTTTCTGGAGGCAGGTTCATTTCTTAATATACTTGGTCACCATGGTTAATATTACTAAAGACCCTCAGAAACGCTCTGCTCAACGAACCTGTGGAAAATATCCCGAGATCCACACAGACATTAATCCGTTATATGTTTTGTGACGGAACGTCGCATACTCCGCTTGAGTCAGTTAGTATATCGCTTCCTAAGTCCTGGAACACGAGTCCAATAGATCTGGCTATAGGAACCCCCAAGAACCAGTCTTGGAGTACATCAGGAATAGCTTTTTATTTGAGATCCCACACAAATATATACAGCAGGATGACTAAAACCTAACCTAATTAACATGAGCTAATTATCTAATCCTTTAGACAGCCTAGGTGACTGAGACATGACCTTTAGGCAGACTTGTAGTCACCAAGCTTCACACAATAGCAGAGTTAATTGACACAAACAACAATGGGTGAAAAGACTCTTAGAGCCCACACTAGCCTTATTTACAATAAACACATTATAGCAGACAACAGACAGGTGAGTGGAGTTGATGACATTAGCATCTAACAGTACGAGTCCCAACGGTATGAATCAGTCACTATTCTAATATGGCATATAAAGGGTTCCCAGAGTCTGTGGGTCTTGGGGGCACATGGACCTGAATTCAAAGTAACGCCAACTCCAGGGTCCCCAGGCATACAGCTCACAGAGAGCACCGTTCCCCCAATGCCAGGGCTCATAATCGGTGGGCAAGAGGCTAGCATTCAGTCCCCTCCAAAAGCCAAAAGATATAACTTAAAAAAAAGCTCATCTGGTGGATAGTCTATAGATGTGAGTTGATCCGAACTGCAGGACTGCTGTAGTATGTTTTCCGACTGCTGGGAGGGGAGGAAGGCCAGCTCAGGAGCCTGGAGGAGCCCCGGGAAGCCACGCTAAGCAGCGTGGAACGCACGGCGGAAGTGACATCACCGGAAAAATGGAGGACCAGAGGAGATGCTCTGAGTGCGTAGCCTTGTGCCTTTCCCTCTCGTCTGGTCCTCCATCCATCCTTCAGCTGGTTAGTGTGGCTTCCAGGGCTCTTCCAGGCTCCTGAGCTGGCCATCCTCCCCTCCCAGCAGTCGGAAAACATACTACAGCAGTCCTGCAGCTCAGATCAAGTAGGAACACACATCTATAGACTCTGCACCAGGTGGGGTGTATTCAAGGGGTATAAATACTTTATCAAAGTACTGTATTTCTCAGATATTGGTGTGTCATTGTTCTATTGAGTTCGGTCAAGGGGGCCGGTCAACACTGGAAATGGAGAATACAACATTTCCAACAGCTCCCCAGGGGTCATGACTACATTTCCGACACAGCTTTAGTGAATCAATAAATGATTCCGCCCAATCCATTAAAGAAGCACCAACACATACAGTTGAGCCAAGATGATGATCATTCTAATTGGGAAAACCAAGATGGTCAAACTATGAAAGTATCCGCAGACCCGATCGGACTATCCATTGCCCTCTGTGGAGTGGAAGGTGTCAACGGCCATCCGTTGATACCCTCCACTCCACAGAGGGCAATGGATGGTCCAATCGGTTCCACCTAAATAACTGGATCAGTCCGCCCCATGAAAGGGGCTTAAGATACTGTATATTCTCCACACCGTGACCCAGTTTGTCTACCTCTTGAGTACAAAAGACACACGTGTGGAACTGGATCTTCTCTACTATTAGAACATGAATGTGTAGCACCCAGGTGTTTAGGCAGGGTTGCTCCTAAATTTACCTGCCAGGTATAGCTACCTTGGCTAATTGTGAGGATCAATTGATTTCACTCTAATGCTGCGTACACACGATCGGACATTGCGACAACAAAACCGTGGATTTTTTTTTCGACGGATGTTGGCTCAAACTTGTCTTGCATACACACGGTCACACAAATGTTGTCGGAAATTCCAAACGTCAAGAACGCGGTGACATACAACGAGCCTGGGAAAAATGAAGTTCAATAGCCAGTGCGGCTCCTTCTGCTTGATTCTGAGCATGCGTGGAATTTTGTGCGTTGGAATTGAGTACACACGATCGGAATTTCCGGCAACAAGTTTTGTTGCTGGAAAATTTGACAACCTGCTCTCAAACATTTGTTGTCGCAAATTCCGACAGCAAATGTCCGATGGAGCCTACACACGGTTGGACTTTCCGACAACAAGCTCACATCGAACATTTGTTTTCGGAAATTCCGACCGTGTGTATGCGGCATTAGTCTGTAATTGCTGCATTTTTCCCTTTTGTCACTAGGTGGCCGGGTACTTGGTGGCATTAGATATGAGAAGGGCAACGCAAGGTCAGATTATGGGTATATCGGGTATCCCAGCCAATGGGTGGGGGTTTTCCTAAATCCCTTGGCCTGCTGGGAGAACCTATATATATTCGGGTGGAGTCAGGTGATCTATGTTCTGTGCCACCTGGACGGCTGTCTGAGTGGACGTGTGTTGTATTGCCCCGGCTGCTAGGCTGGAGATTGGGCCTATCCCGGGCACATCTGGTTGCCAGGCTGTCTGAGGGCCTATCCAGAAGCAAGAGAGCAGTGCAGAGTTAGGACTGCGGCTTGCAGCCCAACCAGAAGTAACGGTTCTGCTGGCTGGAGAACCTGTCTTGGTCGGAGGTAGAGGGGAAGTTGTCACTAAGGGACCATCCACCTTATTATCAGGGACCACAGTTAGTAACTGAAGCAAGTACAGGAGCAGTATTCTCACCATCCGGGGACGGTGAAGAAGCGGGAAACTTCAGTGGGTATCAAGCCAGGGACCCAGGCAGCGGAGGTGACACTTGCAGAGCAGCCTTGTGTGTCAAGCCAGGGACCGAGCAGGCCAGTGGGGTGAAGCTTGAGAGGTATCTAGAGAGAGTGCCAAGCTAGGGACCCAGCAGAGAGGCGGGGGTGACGCTTGAGGAAGATACCTCTGTGAAGATTGGAGAAGCTCAAGGGATTCAGTGACAGTAAATCATCTAGTCTAGTGAGAGACGGGGAGCTCAGTGGGCTGAAGAACTACAAGGAGTGATTGTAGTGGAAGTAAAAGAACTGTTACGCGTGTTAGGAACCGTTAAAGACTGTTGCCATAGGAGACAGCATTCCTACACATGCAGATGTGGCGTCTTGCTGGATGCCTTTCCCTGCATGACTGTCCTCCTGTTGAAGTCTTGGAGTCTGCCAACTGGACTTGCAACTACTTAAGGGTGTCCTGGCCCTAACCCTCTCTCCCCAAAAAGTTTATTAAGAGAAATAAACTCTTTTGCATTCAAGAAATGTCTGGCGCCCAATAACTTTAACTACCTTGCACCCACCATGCCTCACAACCTACCATATACAGAAGGATGTCAGCTGTCTTTGGCCCAGGAAGTTCTCGTTAGACTGATGGAGGCCTGGAACCTTGCTACAAATGGATGACTCTCTATGAAATAAGCACATTCCAATCACCAATCATCTAAGAATTACAGTCGTTGGTTAAAAAAAAAAAATACTCAAGAGAATACAATGTAGAGCTTTCTTTTTTATTTTGGAGAACTGGAATAACTAACAATAAAATCTTGTATAACTGATGGAAAAAGATACAGATAATGTAATTTCTAATTAATAATTATCTGGACCAATGAAAACCCAGCTTTTCCAGTAAGGCAAAAAAAAAAAAAAAAAAAAGAAGAAGCAACTTATGAAAAAGTTCCTCGGTGAAAGACATATCCTTATTGGATTGGATGTTCTGGCATTTTATTGCCAATATTTTGCTGCCGTGTATTGGTACGGTTGTCCATGTATTGTCATGATAGCCAGTGAGGAAGTCCTCTTTATTGCTCACCTCCTTCTCACAGTTGCCAAAGTGTTTCCATTTTTGCCCATGAATAACCAGAGCTTAGTGCTGTTGTTTTATTATAACTTAATCCAAACAGGTCTACAACTATCAAACCACGCTCTGAAAAAAGTTGACCTTCCTCCACCTTATTTCTTGGAAACAGAACCTTAGAGATGAACCTTCCTCCACTTTATTTCTTGGAAACAGAACCTTAGAGATGGACCTTCCTCCACCCTATTTCTTGGAAACAGAACCTTAGAGATGAACCTTCCTCCACCTTATTTCTTGGAAACAGAACCTTAGAGATGAACCTTCCTCCACCACATTTCTTGGAAACAGAACCTTAGAGATGGACCTTCCTCCACCTCATTTCTTGGAAACAGAACCTTAGAGATGGTCCTTCCTCCACCTTATTTCTTGGAAACAGAACCTTAGAGATGGACCTTCCTCCACCTTATTTCTTGTAAAACAGAACCTTAGAGATGGACCTTCATCCACCTTATGTCTTGGAAACAGAACCTTAGAGATGAACCTTCCTCCACCTCATTTCTTGGAAACAACCTTAGAGATGGACCTTCCTCCACCACATTTCTTGAAAACAGAACCTTAGAGATCGACCTTCCTCCACCTTATTTCTTGGAAACAGAACCTTAGAGATCGACCTTCCTCCACCTTATTTCTTGGAAACAGAACCTTAGAGATGGACCTTCCTCCAACTCATTTCTTGGAAACAGAACCTTAGAGATGGACCTTCCTCCACCTAATTTCTTGGAAACAGAACCTTAGAGATGGACCTTCCTCCAACTCATTTCTTGGAAACAGAACCTTAGAGATGGACCTTCCTCCAACTCATTTCTTGGAAACAGAACCTTAGAGATGAACCTTCCTCCACCTTATTTCTTGGAAACAGAACCTTAGAGATCGACCTTCCTCCACCTTATTTCTTGGAAACAGAACCTTAGAGATGGACCTTCCTCCACCTCATTTCTTGGAAAAAGAGCATTAAAGATGGACCTTCCTCCACCTCGTTTCTTGGAAACAGAACCTTATAGATGGACCTTCCTCCACCACATTTCTTTTTAAAGTGAATTGCTTTCCACAGTCTGAAACATAGAAAAGGGCATGGGTCTGGGTGAGCTCTCTGGTGGTCCCCTTGCTGAATTAAACATTTTCCACACTCTGGATATAACTAAGGTCTGTTCTCTGTGTGAATTTTCTGGTGTTGAAGGAGAACATTAGAGATGGACCTTCCTTCACCTCATTTCTTGTAAACAGACCATTAGAGATGGACCTTCTTCCACCTCATTTCTTGGAAACAGAACATTAGAGATGGATCTTTTTCCATCTCCTTTCAACTAACTAAGGTCTGTTCTCTGTGTGAATTTTCTGGTGTCGAAGAAGTTTTCTTTTCTCAGTGAAACATTTCCCGCACTCTGAACATGAATAAGGCTTTTCTCCTGTGTGAACTCTTTGGTGTCTAAGAAGTTTTCCTTTGACACTGAAACGTTTCCCGCACTCTGGGCATGAATAGGGGAGCTCACCTGTGTGAGTTTTCAAATGTTGATAAAGCCCTTGTCTCTGAATGAAACATTTCCCGCACTCTGAACATGTATAAGGGTGCACCCCTGTGTGAATTCTTTGGTGAATAATGAGAACTTTTTTCTCCGTGAAACATTTCCCGCACTCTGAACATAAATAGGGACGCTCCCCCGTGTGACTTCTCTGGTGTAAAAGGAGGCCTGCTTTCTGAAGAAAACCTTTCCCACATTCTGGACATGAAAAAGGTCTCTCATCAGTGTGACTTTTCTGGTGTGCATCAAGTCTAGCTTTCTCGCTGAAACTTTTCCCGCACTCTGTACATGAATAGGGACGCTCGCCTGTGTGGATTTTCTGATGTATAAGAAGTTCTCCTTTGTGAATGAAACGTTTCTCACATTCTAAACATGAATAAGGGCGCACATCCGTGTGAATTTTCTGGTGTGAAATAAGACCTCCTTTCCGAATGAAAGTTTTCCCGCACTCTGAACATAAATAAGGGCGCTCACCTGTGTGAATTCTCTGATGTTTAGCAAGGTCTCCTTTATAAATGAAAGATTTCCCGCACTCTGAACATAAATAAGGACGCTCACCCGTGTGAGTTTTCTGGTGTACATCTAGGCTTTCTTTACGAGTGAAAGATTTCCCGCACTCTGAACATGAATAAAGACGCTCACCCGTGTGAGTTCTCTGGTGTACATTTAGGCTTTCTTTACGAGTGAAAAATTTCCCGCATTCCGAACATGGATAAGGACGCTCACCCGTGTGAACTCTCTGATGTTTAGCAAAGTCTCCTTTATGAGTAAAAGATTTCCCGCACTCTGAACATGAATAAGGATGCTCACCCATGTGAGTTTTCTGGTGTACATCCAGACGGTCTTTACGGATGAAAGATTTCCCGCACTCTGAACATGAATAGGGACGCTCACCTGTGTGAACTCTCTGATGTTTAGCAAAGTCTCCTTTATGAGTGAAAGATTTCCCGCACTCTGAACACGACATTGAACTCTCTCCGGTGGTAACGCCTTGATGGCTTAAGGAAGATTCCCCGGGATTAGAAGGATCTGTTGACCTTCCCAAACTTGAATACATATTTGAAGTTACAATATGTGATCTATCAGAGGACTCCATTGATCTCTGTATCTTCTGAGTGAGGAGATTATCTCCTGGCAGGTGTGGTTCAATGTCGTAATCTGAAGATAAAATAGGATGTCCCTCAGAGATATTCCACGCTCTGCCTCCATCTGTTGGGAAAAATATAATTTTATCAGCATTTTTTTATGGCTTAACTTCAGAAATCATGTGTTGATCTAGCATCAAAGAGTTTTACAGATCTGTCATGGAACTGGGTGCAATCATGACATATAAATATAAATACAATCCGGATAAAGGATAAAATACCACTAAACCAAAGAGGATGACATTGTTTTGTTGAAGAACAAAGACGGATGTTCCTCCACCTCAATTCTTAGAAAAGGAACACTAGTGATGGACCTTCCTTCACCTCATTTCTTGGAAACAGAACATTAGAGATGGACCTTCCTTCACCTAATTTCTTGGAAACAGAACATTAGAGATGGACCTTCCTTCACTTTATTTCTTGGAAACAGAACACTAGAGATGAACCTTCCTTCACTTTATTTCTTGGAAACAGAACATTAGAGATGGACCTTCCTTCACCTCATTTCTTGGAAACAGAACATTAGAGATGGACCTTCCTTCACTTTATTTCTTGGAAACAGAACACTAGAGATGAACCTTCCTTCACTTTATTTCTTGGAAACAGAACATTAGAGATGGACCTTCCTTCACCTCATTTCTTGGAAACAGGACATTAATGATGGACTCTCCTTCACTTCATTTCTTGGAAACAGAACACTGGAGATGGACCTTCCTTCACCTAATTTCTTGGAAACAGAACATTAGAGATGGACCTACTTCCACCTCATTTCTTGGAAACAGGACATTAATGATGGACTCTCCTTCACTTCATTTCTTGGAAACAGAACACTGGAGATGGACCTTCCTTCACCTAATTTCTTGGAAACAGAACATTAGAGATGGACCTTCCTTGGTTTCTGTAGCTTTATATACACTAAAAATTACGTGTGGAACTAAATATTATATGTGGCCCTTTAGTGATATTAGTTGCGCCATACTCTTTCCACTTTCCGTTGATGGATTGAACAGTGCTCTGTGAGATGTTCAAAGCTTGGGATATTTTTTTATAGCCTTACCCTGCTTTAAACTTCTCCACAACTTTATCCCTGACCTGTCTGGTGTGTTCCTTGACCTTCATGATGCTGTTTGTTCACTAATGTTCTCTAACAAATCTTTGAGGGCTTCACAGGACAGCCGGATTGATACTGAGATTAAATTACACACAGGTGGACTCTATT
The DNA here is from genome assembly GCA_037952925.1 of Lithobates clamitans. Taxonomy (NCBI): domain Eukaryota; kingdom Metazoa; phylum Chordata; class Amphibia; order Anura; family Ranidae; genus Lithobates; species Lithobates clamitans. Next base: position 183,255 of record JBBGZY010001880.1, read on the forward strand.
TACTAATTAGTTGACTTCAGAAGGCAATTGGTTCCACTAGATTTCAGTTAGTGGTATCGGAGTAAAGGGGGCTGAATACAAATGCCCTCAACACTTTTCACATATTTATTTGTAAAACATTTTGACAACCATTTTTCATTTTCCTTCCACTTCACAATTATGTGCCACTTTGTGTTGGTCTATCACATAAAATCCCAATAAAATACGTTTTTGGTTGTAACATGACAAAATGTGGGAAATGTCAAGGGGTATGAATACTTTTTCAAGGCACTGTATGACGGACCCTTCTTTTCAAATATATTTGAACAATTGACCAACAAGCTGTTCCATATCCAGGTCTGGGAAATCCCCCCATTTTTACATTAACAATTAAGAAGGTATTCTGGCTAAAAAGTGTTTATTCTGCATGGGGCCGCCCAAGAAACATCAGGCTTATTAGGTTTTGTAGGTAAATGTGAATGTAGCGCTGATAAAAGCTGTGTGAAACAGCTACATAATCTGAAAAATACCGAAAAAGGTAATAATAAAAAACATGTGGATGAACATGTAAGAAATCTAGGCACATGAACCTAATAAGGTGACAAAGCACAAGTGTAATAAAAAAGAAGGGTGAATCTCAGATGAAAAGAAATGGTGATGACAAATAAATGGTCCTTCAAATGATGGACAACTAAGTGTAAAAAAGGACAAAAAAGTGAATGTCTTGACAACTAATGTCCTAAAAGAAAAGGAAGTTTGTAGAGAAACCAAGGAGTCCGTCAGATAATAAACATCTTCGTGGAGGCAATTGGAGACATCAAATAAACTGTTGTCAGCAGATATCGCCAAGAAGGAATAAAATGGGTACTCTTACCAGAACATGTGGATCTGGATGTCAGCGACAGCAGATCAAACAAGCATGGATTGAAGCAGCACAAGATATCCTAGGATAGTCGGCAGGAAAACTGGAACAGATTCAGGTATCCACAGAAGACGACATCTATCTGATAAGCTTGTCACAGATGGAACAATCCTTGGGCCAATGATGGCCGGATCAGTAGAATAGACAAGTTCATGATGTAAATTATGCTCCCACTCAGAATACATAAGCTTTCTTAGCCATGAGTGGATAGGAAAAGCATGGACAGATTGGGGTGGCTTTTTGGTGAACACAGACCAGAAGTGGGCTCATCGACTGACTGCGTTACTGGCAGAAAAAACGTGGAGCGGACCAATTCAGTGAAAGACTGTACCAACTACCTTTCCTGTGAACTAGATACTTCCGTATCAGGCTCTTCGGAAGAGGAGACATCAGCCTCTTCCTGGTCCTTTGAGAGAAATTCGTCATCTCTCGCTCCTTGTTCCTCAGCAAGAGGGTCTAATGGACGGGGAGCTGTTACGCTTAGTCCCACTCTGGGAATGTGATTAAAGCATCAATCTTTACTTCAAGCTTAAAATGGTTGAATAAAAAAAACCTCCTTAGTAATATACACAGGGTCTGCAGTGTTAAGAGCAGCTACAACACCAGCCCCTTCTGATGGCTCACTCTGACCAGTCATATTACTCTCAGGGGAGGATGCCATCTTTACTGGGATGGATCTAGGCTTCCGTGTGACTTGTAAAAGTCTTTCTAGAGCCCTTTTGAGGTGTTTTTCACCCCCCCTTCTGACTGGTGCACAAAGCAGAGGTACTATCAGAAGAAATGCATCCACTGCTTGAGCAATAGTCCAGCTCTGTCACTGCTATTAATGCTCAGCCTGATGCAATAGTAAATGTGTCAATAGAATGCCTGTGTCACCAACTCTTATATGCAAAAAAACATCTGTTTTACCTTGCTCCTGTGTCCCTCCACAGCTTGCAACAGCACAGCCCTTTAAAAACAGACCTTCCCGCATTGGACTTTGGTGAACAGCAACGCTGCGCTAAACCCTGCCCCTCCCCCCCACGTCGCCTACGGCCCTTCCCTTCTCTTTTTTTTAAAAAGAGTTTTTTCCCGCACGAGCGCGGGCTCCTGATCCTATGGGATCCAAGGGAGGGAAGCAGAAATGGCGCGGTGGAGGGTCTGTAAGCCGCCAAGCGGCGTGCCGGTCGCGCCTTTTTTTTTTTTAAATCTTGCAGCGCTCTTTACCCAATGAAGAGGGGAAGAAAACCAGCACAGGGGGGTGTCTGGTGGGGAGAGAGAACCCCCCCCCAGACTTACTGAAGGTCTGCTGTTTGGCCGGAGGAAGAAGCATCTGAAGCTTTCAAGACACAGCGTGGGCTCTCTGAGAAGCATGAGACGGTGAGTGCTCAATGCAGACCCCAGTGGTGACACATAGGCATGACAGCATTTACTAAATTAAAGGAGACATTCATAAGAAAATTTTAAAAATTTCTTAGAAAACTCCACTTACCTTTCCCGCCGCAGGGTTTTCTGTGGTAAACCAACAGACCCAATCTTCACCCTTCACGGTGGGTTCGGTTAAACCTTCAGGAGCTGGGGATCCTCGAGGAAACCCACAGTCCTGGACCTGTAATAGCACCACCGCCAGTAAAACTTTATGGCGTTACAACCAAAAAGTACTGGATCCCGGGGTCCAGCTCTCTAAAGAGAAGCGTTACAGACAAAACCTTGTTTCTTTGGATACAAGGCCCGGGTATCATTCAATCTGGCCAAAAAGACACTTTGAATGGATCCGGTCTGCATGGCTAGCCCCAGCAAGGATTGCTCCAGTGGAGGTCAGCACAGCACATCTTTACTCGTGACCAACACCTAAGACACTGGCGAAAAAACTTGGGTACTCCCACCAGTGGGAGGGGTTATACTTTTTAATTTAGGGCATGCCAGTGTCCATCACCTGAAGGTGGCCTTTAACCCACAAAGTAACTACTATGGCTCTGTGTCGCGTGATGTACAATAAGAAAATGATTTTAGAATGTTGAACCTGGACAAATTGGGTTTCTGCTTTCCTCTGGATCAATTGCCTCTTGCAATTTTTTTTTTTTACCTATTTTTAGATTAACTGGATCTACAAATGTTATATTTAAATACATACTTTATGCTTGTAGAAGTAAAATGAAAATGTGAACTGTTTCTGCTTTTGGAGTTTATTACTTACTTCTGTCCGTATGTAGAGAAGATTCCTCCTGTTTACTTTCCATAATCATCTCCCCCTCCTCCATAGACTGCTGATCTCCACTCACCAACCTCTCTATTTCTTCTTCTTCTTTTATATCCTCAACTTTAAGGTCTTTAAGTTCTTCACCCTAAACCCCAAAGATAATAGAATATTTAATAAAAAAAGAACTTACAAAGAATAATGTAAGACATTTTAGGTCTTCATGTCTGATGTCTTTCCGTTCTTCACCCTAAACCCCAAAGTTGATAAGGTATAGCATCTAGAATCGGTACTGCCAATAAGAGATTACATGAGAATTGTTTCTTATAAAATTATTTTGAAGCCTTTTTTTTTGTCCAGCCTTATCTACCTGATCATTCTCCATATAGATGTGATCTTCCTGGGTGGAATTCTGGAAATACAGAGGACCACCCTCCTCCACAGACTGCTGATCTCCACTCAACGATGTCTTTTCTTCCTCCTCTTTTGCCTCAACTTTGATCTCTTTCAGTTTCTAAAGCCCAAAGATGATGAAATTTCTCAAAATTGAACAAGACATACATAAAAGAAAAAAGGGGAGAAGAAAAAATTAGGTAAAGATAAAGACGACAGTTACATCAAAGTGGGTGGTGTACATACACAGCCATTGATCACGTCAACGTTTGACATCATCAATATCATCAACAATGTTAACAGGTTAATCAAGCCCTCTTTTGACCAGTTATTACATGAACCTGTTAATTATGTTGCCCACCCTTGCTTATGAAAATGTCAAGGTCTTGGTTATGTACATAGGACTTACCTATAATATCCTTTTCTTGGAGTACATTATGGTTTTTTTTTTTTACGAAACTGAGGCTTGCTAGGAGTGGCGGGGGTTAAGCTAGGGATGTCCTTACATCTTTGTTTGACATTCCCCAATCATCTTAAGGTAGCTTCATAACCCTTGGCCTAAAACTAAGATCTAAGTCCTGTGATGTTCTTCAAGGAAAGTCAAAAATCCTTTTTTTTTTAGGTCTACATATTCAGTCCCATCTACCTGCTGATGGTGAGTGGTGTTGGGATCTTCCTGTGTGAAATCCCAGGAATACAGAAGACCACCCTCCTCCATAGACTGCTGATCTCCACTCACCGTTTCTTCTTTTTCCTCTTTAACCTCAACTTTGATGTCTTTCAGTTTTTCTTCCTAAACCACAAAGGCGACAGAGTACATTTATAATACTATATAAAAGAATGTTATCTCATAGCTTAAAATACATTTTTAGGTCTACATGCTCAGTCCCACCTACCCGATGATGGTGAGGGATGGTGAGACCTTCCTGTGTGGAATCCCGGGAATACAGAGGACGGGGACATTTCTCTGGTGGGTTCCCATTACTGGATCCATCTGTAGGAAACACACACACTGACTGAATACATTGTTTCTATGTGTTTATCAGATGATGGGGGATCTAGGTGGACCCTCCGTACTGCTCTCTCCTTTACAATAAAGTCTCCTCTTACCCGGTGATGTGAGGGGCGGCTGATTGTCCATTATGACGTCCTTGTAGAGGTCCTTGTGTCCTTCTAAATACTCCCACTCCTCCATGGAGAAATAGACAGTGACATCCTGACACCTTATAGGAACCTGACACACACAATGATACAGTCACCATCCAGACACATCCCTTGTCTGTTACAAGGATCTGACAGATGTTCTAACCCTTCCAGCCTCCAACAAAAAGTAAAAAACAAACATTTGTCTCCAAGTGGGCTTTTTTGAGGACTATTACCTGATAAATGCTGTATTATATAGAGGAACATACATGTTTACTATATAGTACTGACCATGTATGATGGAGGATCTGTAGACATGACATTGCTCTGTGTGCACAGTGGTCGGGAATGTCTATATTGTGAGCCCCGTCCTATTAGTGTCACTGGACACGGCATGTACTGTACACATTGATGTCACCCTGAGAGCCAACTCCACCAAAATAAGTCTGGGGGCATCTGTGCTGTGATTGGTGTTCAGGATCACATGACAGAGACAGGACAACCAGTCAGGTTATGGTGAGGGAACCAGTGGATAAATGGTTCTATATTTAGGATGTATCTGATCTATAAACCAGAGACTTTGGGCGGACAGTTGGATAAAAGGTTCTATATTTAGGATGTATCCGGTCTATAAACCAGAGGCTCTGGATGGACAATTGGATAAATGGTTCTATATTTAGGATGTATCCGGTCTATAAACCAGAGGCTCTGGATGGACAGTTGGATAAATGGTTCTTTATTTAGGATGTATCTGGTCTATAAACCAGAGGCTCTGGATGGACAATTGGATAAATGGTTCTATATTTAGGATGTATCCGGTCTATAAACCAGAGGCTCTGGATGGACAGTTGGATAAATGGTTCTATATTTAGGATGTATCTGGTCTATAAACCAGAGGCTCTGGATGGACAGTTGGATAAATGGTTCTATATTTAGGATGTATCTGGTCTATAAACCAGAGGCTCTGGAGGGACAGTTGGATAAATGGCTCTATATTTAGGATGTATCTGGTCTATAAACCAGAGGTTCTGGATGGACAGTTGGATAAATGGTTCTATATTTAGGATGTATCTGGTCTATAAACCAGAGGCTCTGGATGGACAGTTGGATAAATGGTTCTATATTTAATATGTATCCGGTCTATAAAAATATAAACAATACATAAACTTAAGACCCCTTTCACACTGACAGCCGGCCGTGTTAGTGGTAAAGCGTCGCTAGTTTTGGCTTTACTGTCGTTTTAGCTGCGCTTTTTTTCGGACGCTAGCGGGGCGCTTTTAAACCTCTCTAGCGGCTGAAGAAAGGGTTAAAAGCACCCGAAAAATGGCAGTTTGACAGCGCTGCCCATTCATTTCAATGGGCATGGCGGTTAAGGAGCGCTCCTCCACAGCCCCAAAGATACTGCTTGCAGGACTTTTTCTAACATCCTGCAAGCGCACCGCCGCAGTTTGAAAGCCCCCCGGCTTTTCACACTGGGACTGCAGTAGAGTTGTTTTTCAGGCACTTTACAGGTGCTATTTTTAGCCCTAAAGCGCCTGAAAAAGTCCTCAGTGTGAAAGGGGTCCAAATGATATATATACATATGTGTAACACAGAGGATATAGAAAAATGGAGGAAGAGGACGGACATGATGGGGGGATTACTGGGTGTAAATATAAAATGATATCTTATTACCTCCTCTGCTGCCAGTTCCAGCAATGTCTCCTCTCTACTTCCTCCTGACTCACCTCTAACCTGGAACTTCCTGTCCGCATCTTACATCACTTCCTGTCTATACTTGACATCACTTCCTGTTTGTATCGTTCACTGACAATAAGTTATGTCCCCGCCTGATAGAGGATATAGAACATCAGTATTTGTTGCTTTTTTTAATACTGTAACAACTGCTTTTTAGAACTTTCAAAAAAATGTTTGCATATATTATACCTGAGTTAAAATAAAAAAAACAACAAAGATATAGAATGGAAATAACATATTATTATATTAAACTAAAATATACATTAAATTATTATTATTACTGTATGTAAGCACTTAAACCCCCCTCCCCCACAAAAAATGTAAAGCCCCCACCTTCATGCACATATAAACGTAAAGATACACGTCGGGGGGAACCTCACATCAATTGTGCCCATACCTGTTAGGTATCACCTCACACGCGGAAGTGAAAGCACTAATTCTAGGGCCATTATTTATAGTTAAATCGAAATAGATGACCGGTAAAGGCTTTTAAAGCATCGCCTATGAAAGATCTACCCTACGTTCACACCTATGCGTTTTTTAGTGTGTTTTGCAGTTTGCAGAAATGCACTACAATCCATTTAACATGGTTTCCTATGGTACCAGTTCACATCTATGCGTTTTGCAGCCGGTGTGTTTTTGGGAAGGGTCGGGGAGTTTTTTCCTGCTATTTGCGGCTAATAGACTTCAATGGAGCTGCACCAGAAATGCAAATGGTGTATTTTTGATGTGTTTTGCTGTTCTTATTTTACCACTTTATATAGCTGGTTGCTAAGCAGTTTGGCCTCAAATCCAGCCGCCACGTCCTTAGCAACCGATGAGTCATCAGCTGTCAGTGGGGTTCCCTGCTGAAAGCTGAATTGTAAAAGAAAAAAAAATGGCAAAAAAGATTTGCAAAAAAAATGGTGTGGGGTTCCCCCCAGGTCCATACCAGGCCCTTCAGGTCTAGTGGGGATTCGGAGGGGACCCCCATGCCAAATCATTTTTTTTAAATGGCAAGGGGTCCCCTCTAAAATCCATACCAGACCCTTATCCGAGCATGCCGCCCGGCCGGTCAGGAAAGGGAAGGGACGAGCGAGCACCCCCCCTCCTTAACCATACCAGGCCGCATACCCTCAACATGGGGGGGTGACTGCTTTGGGGCAAGGGGGGCTCTGCACCCCCCCACCCCAAAGCACCTTGCCCCCATGTTAATGAGGACAAGGGCCTCTTCCCGACAACCCTAGCCGGTGGTTGTTGGGGTCTATGGGCGGGGGGATTATCAGAATCTGGAAGCCCCCCTTTAAGAAGGGGGCCCCCAGATCCCAGCCCTCCTATGTGAATGGGTATCGGGTACATCGTACCCCTACCCTTTCACCAAAAAAGCAGTGAAATGTAATAAAAACACAAGAGCCGGTTTTTGACAAATCCTTTATTAATAGCTCTGTCTTCTCTTGCCATCTCTTCTCGTCGTCTTCTCCTTCACGCCGTCTCCTCCTTGAGCTATCTCTTCCTGCTGTCTTCTCCTTCCCGCTGTCTCCTCCTCAAGCTGTCTCTTCCCGCCGCCGCCGTCTCTTCCCGCTGCCATCTTCTTCCTCACTAAAAAATAAATAACAATAAAATAAAAATAAAAAAGCCGCTCTTATTCTGTTGATGTCTTCATCTGTTTTGTTGTTACCCGCTCATGCCGACTCTTATATAGCAATGGGGCGTGGCCATCTGATGAAATCACCTGGATAGCCTGCCCCTTATTTTTTTAGCGGGTAAGTTGCGGCGAGGAAGAAGACAGCAGCGGGAAGAGACGGTGGTGGCAGGAAGAGACAGCTCGAGGAGAAGGCGGCGGAAGGAGAAGACAGCGGGAAGAGAAAGCTCTAGGAGGAGACGGCGGGAAGGAAAAGACAACGGGAAGAGACGGCTAGAGAAGACAGAGCTATTAACAAAGGGATGGTCAAAAACCGGCTCTTGTGTTTTTATTGCATTTCACTGCTTTTTTGGGTATGTACCCGATACCCATTCACATAGGGGGCTGGGATCTGGAGGCCCCCTTCTTAAAGGGGCTGATAAGCTCCCCGCCCACAGACCCCGACAACCCTAGCCGGTTGTCCTCATCAACACGGGGGCAAGGTGCTATGGGATGGGGGGCACAGAGCCCCCCTTGCCCCAAAGCACCCACCCCCCACCCCATGCTGAGGGCATGTGGCCTGGTATGGTTCAGGAAAGGGGGGAGGGGCATCTTTCCTGACCTGCCGGACGGCATACTCGGACAAGGGTCTGATATGGATTTTATTTTTTGCTGTGGGGCCATTTTTTCACAAATTTTTTTGCCGTTAATTTTTTGACGTTCAGCTTTCAGCGGGGAACCCTGCTGACAGCTGATGACTCATTGGTTGCTAAGGATGTGGCAGCCAGCTTCCCGGCCCCCTCCTTAGCAACCAGCTATATACAGTATGTTATACAGTGTGTTTAAAGAGAAAGAAAAAAAATGCAAAATGCATGAAAACTGCATTCAAAAGAGCACAAAAAAAAACGCTGGTTTAAAAACGCAAAATGCATTGAAAAACCTGCCTGAAAAATGCAACAGCCGCAAAGATGTGAACCTAGACTTAGTGTACCAAAGTTTGTAGCCTTCTTACCCGGGGGGAGTTTTAAGGCTTGACATGTTTGGTATCTAGTACCTTGGTGCAACCTCATAGTTTCTGTGTGCACTCTTTACTGAAAATATGGGCTTGATAAACCACTGCACTAATATCATGTGACATCCATTGATAGAACATACCACGATTTTATTCTCCAGGGTCCCTGCTTTCAGAAAATATGTATAACGTTTGGGGGTTTCCACTTTACTGATGATGGCCAAGAAGCCTGAGATAGCTGTATGCGTTTTCAACAACGGTTGTTGGTGGCCATCAGGGTGCAAAAGCTTGATGCATGACTCCACCCACTGCCCTAAAAAAAGAGAATAACTTTGCTTTTTTGGGGGGATCAGAATGGAATGAGTCACACCTTCTGCTCTAGGAAAGCTCTGCTGGGCTATGCAATGAATCGAATGAAGAACTTTTGTATTCTTTTAGTCCCTTTTCACCATAATTGCTCCTTGGCTTAAAAATAAAGAAATCTTATATTTAGTAGATGTACCTGAACGCCTTTCTAAAATGTACTCGGGAGCATCACCCTCCTGTTTCAGGGGCTGTGGTCAGGTGGGCTCCGCTCTTCATACATGGTGGACCTGCCCTAAGGTTCCGTTGTTTCTGGAAACTAATTTATTATTATTATTATTTTACAGGATTTATATAGCGCCAACAGTTTGCGCACCGCTTAACAAAATGAAGGCAGACAGTACAGTTACATTGCAATTTGGTACAAGAGGACTCAGAGGACCCTGCTCATTAGAGCTTACAATCTAAGAGGGAGGGTCAATTGATACAAAAGGTAATAGCTCTGGGGGATGAGCTGATGGAGAAAGTAAACCAGTGTATTAGTTAGAAACAGGATAAGCTTCTTTAAAGAGAAGGGTTTTCAGGGGTCGTCTAAAGATGGATAGATTAGGGGACAGTCGGACAGATTGGGGTTTTTCATTGGGTGAGTGGAAGCCAGTGGACGAATTGGCAGAGAGGGGTGGAGGACACTGAATGGAGGCCAGTGGAGGGATTGGCAGAGAGGGGTGGAGGACACTGAATGGAAGCCAGTGGAGGGATTGGCAGAGAGTGGTGGAGGACACTGAATGGAAGCCAGTGGAGGGATTGGAAGAGAGTCGTGGAGGACACTGAATGGAGGCCAGTGGAGGGATTGGTAGAGAGGGGTGGAGGACACTGAATGGAGGCCAGTGGAGGGATTGGCAGAGAGGGGTGGAGAACACTGAATGGAAACCGGTGGAGGGATTGGCAGAGAGGGGTGGAGGACACTGAATGGAGGCCAGTGGAGGGATTAGCAGAGAGGGGTGGAGGACACTGAATGGAAACCGGTGGAGGGATTGGCAGAGAGGGGTGGAGGGCACTGAATGGAGGCCAGTGGAGGGATTGGCAGAGAGGGGTGGAGGACACTGAATGGAGGCCAGTGGAGGGATTGGCAGAGTGGGGTGGAGGGCACTGAACGGTTGGTAAGATGGATGAGTCTTGCAGCAGCATTCATGATGGATTGAAGGGGGGATAGTGTATGTAAAGGTAAGCCAATGAGGAGTGAGTTTCAGTAGTTGAGGCAAGAGATGACCAGGGAGTAAATTAGAAGCTTGGTGGTGTCATTGGTTAACTACTTATGGACCGCCCGCCGCAGTTGTACATTGGATGTTTGAAGAGAAATACTGTTGTTATGGCAGCAGATAGCTGCCATAACCCCAGTATCCTCTTCTTCAGCGAGCAGTCTGCTTTCAGATAAAAGTGGTCCCTGTGACGGATTCGGTTTTGTCTGAGTGGCAGAGCGGGTTTGGTATTTTGAACGGCGGGATTTGCCTCTGTCTAAGGGCGGGTTGCAACACAGGCAAAACTCGCCCTACAACACAGCCACAACCCGCCCTGCAACAGCAAGGCTCAATCTGACAGCTACAGTGTCCCTCCTCTCTTTGCATTGCTTTCAATTGTGCCCATGAAATGGTGTCTCCCGTCGAAAAAAGCCTCCTAGAATGTGCGCATGCGCTATGGTGACGTCACGCCAGCTGATCAGGAAATCACCTGGAGTGTCCTTCTGTTCTGCGCATTGGTGGACACTTTTCGACTGCGGGCACTATTCGAAAGAACACCGGTCCTTAAGTGGTTAAAAAAGGGGCGTATTTTAGAGATGTTGCAGAGGTTAAGGCGGCATGATTTGGAGAGTGATTGGATGTGGGCCTGAAAGGACAGTTCAGAGTCTAGGGTTACCCCTAGCACCCTGGCATGCGGGGACGGACTGATAGATGTGCCATTGATCTTGACAGACAGGGGAAGGGGCATATGGGGGAGGAAATATTATGAGCTTGATTTTGGATAAATTCAGTCTGAGGAAGTGGTGTGACAACCAGGCTGATATGTCTGTTAGTAAATCAGTGATGTGTGAGATGACTGATGGAGTAGAGCGATAGATTTGGGTGTCATCGGCATATAAATGGTAGTGGCAGCCATGGGAGGCTATTAGCTGACCCAAGGAGGATGTGTAGATCGAGAATAGTAGAGGTCCAAGGACAGAACCTTGGGGGACCCCAATGGTAAGATGAGTTGGAGAGGAGGAAGTGGAGTTGTAAGTGACACTGAAGGTGCGGTGAGATTGGTAAGATTCAAACCAATGGAGAGCACAACCATGGAGACCAAGCAACTTTTGTTTTTTGAGAAAGAGGGGGTGATCAACTGTATCAAAGGCAGCGGAAAGGTCCAAGAGTAAGGGTACGGAAAAATGATCATTGGTTTTAGCTGTAAGTATGTCGTTTGTGAGTTTTAGGAGAGCAGTTTCTGTGGAGTGCTGTGGACGAAATCCACTTATGCAGACACAGCCCGCTATCCTCTATGGGAGGTTGTGTGTAAATAGACCACCTGATCAGCCATCTAATCCAATCCGCTAGATAGATGGGGAATTCTTTCCCTGACTTGTTCATTCCCCGACTTAGTTGGGGTAGTTGGAACACTTTGGTGGGGGTGGGTCAGCCACGCCTCTTAACCATTGACCTCTGGGGACCCGCCTGCTGCCCTTTGTAGGAGGTCCCTATTCAAATCCCTGAGTCCTAACCTTGTTCTTCAAGGGGAAACCCTAACCCCCTAAACCTGACACGAACCATCTGTTTTTAGTGGACAGGATTGGATCGAATGTCGGCGGCCATTTTTCTTTTTTTAGGCAGACCGGATCGGACCACCCTTTGCCCTCTGTGGAGGAGAGGGTGTCAACTGACATCCATTAATACCCTCCGCTCCACAGAGGGCAATGGATGGTCCTATTGGGTCCACCTAAAAAAAACTGAAAGGCTGACCCGTAAAAGGGGCCTAAGATACTGTATATTCTCCACACCGTGACCCAGTTTGTCTACCTCTCAGGTACAAAACTACACATGTGTGTGTGTGTAACTGGATCTTCTCTACAATTAGAACATGAATGGATGACTCTCTATGAACTAAGCACATATCAATCATCTAAGAATTATGGCCATTTGTAAAAAAAGAATTAAAAAATACTCAAGAGAATAATGTAAAATGTAGAGCTTCCTTTTTTTATTTTGGAGAACTAGAATAACGAACAAAAAAAAATATATAACTGATGCAAAAATATACATCTGATTTTCTATTTATTAATACATTATCTGGACCAATGAAAACCCAGCTTTTCCAGTAAGGCAAAAAAAAAAAACAAAACAAAAAAAAACTTTGATGTTCAACAGCTCGGTGAAAGACAAATCATTATTGGATTGCTGGTGTGTATTGATACAGTTGTCCATGTATTGTCATGATAGCCAATGAAGAATCCTCTTTATTGCTCACCTCCTTCTCACAGTTGCCAAAGTGTTGCCATGTATAACCACAGCTTAGTGCTGTTGTTTTATTATAACTTAATGGATGGAGCCGGGATGGGATAAGGGAATTGTATGGAGCCAGGATGGGATTGGGGCAGGGTGGATGGAGCTGGGATGGGATGGGGGGGTGGATGGAGCCGGTGGGATTGGGGTGGGGTAGATGGAGTTGGGATTGGATCAGGGGGATGGAGTCGGAATAGGATCGGGGGGGTGGATGGAGCTGGGTGGGATTGGGGTGGTGTGGCTGGAGCCGGGATGGGGGTTGGATGGAGCCGAGATGAGATCGGGGAATGGATGGAGCCAGGATGGGATCAGGGGAATGGATGGAGCCAGGATGGGATTGGGGCGGGGTGGATGGAGCCGGGATGGGATTGGGGGATGGATTGAGCTGGGATGGGATCAGGGAATGGATGGAGCCGGGATGGGGGGGTGGAAGGAGTCGAAATGGGATGGGGGATGGATGGAGCCGGCATGGGATCGGGGGGATGGATGGAGCCGGGATGGGATTGGGGTGGGGTTGATGGAGCTGGGATGGGATGGGGGTGGATGGAGCTGGGATGGGATCAGGGGAATGGATGGAGCCGGGATGGGATTGGGGTGGGGTTGATGGAGCTGGGATGGGATGGGGGTGGACGGAGCCGGGATGGGATTGGGGTGGGGTGGATGGAGCCAGGATGAATTCGGGGAAATGAATGGATCCGGGATGGGATCGAGGATGGATGGAGCTGGGTGGGATTGGGGTGGATGGAGCCAGGAACAGGATGGTGGTTGGATGGAGCCAGGATGGGATTGGGGTATGAATGGAGCTGGGATGGGATCGGGGAATGGATGGAGCCGGGTGGGTTGGATGGAGTCGGGATGGGATTGGGGAGATGGATGGGGCCGGGATGGGATCGGGGGGATGGATGGAGCCGGGTGGGGTGGATGGACCTGGGATGGGATTGGGGATGGATGGAGCTGGGATGGGATTAGGGTGGGGTGGATGGAGCTGGGATGGGATGGGGGTGGACGGAGCCGGGATGGGATTGGGGTGGGGTGGATGGAGCCAGGATGGGATCGGGGAAATGAATGGACCTGGGATGGGATCAAGGATGGATGGAGCCAGGTGGGATTGGGGTGGATGGAGCCAGGAACGGGATGGCGGTTGGATGGAGCCGGGATGGGATTGGGGGATGGATGGAGCTGGGATGGGATCGGGGAATGGATGGAGCCGGGTGGGTTGGATGGAGCCGGGATGGGATTGGGGGGATGAATGGAACCGGGATGGGATCAGGGAGACGATTGGACCTGGGTGGGATTGGGGGAAATTAATGGAGCGGTGATGGGATCAGGGGGATCGATGGAGCCGGAATGGGATCGGGGAATGGATGGAGCCAGGATGGGGGGATGGATGGAGCCGGATGGGATTGGGGTGGATGGAGCCGGGATGGGATGGAGGGTGGATGGAGTCGAAATGGGATTGGGGGATGCATGGAGAAGGCATGGGATCGGGGGATGGATGGAGCCGGGTAGGGTGGATGGAGCCGGGATGGGATCAGGGGAATGGATGGAGCCGGGATGGGATTGGGGCGGGTGGATGGAGCCGGGATGGGATGGGGGTTGAATGGAGCCAGGATGGGATCGGGGGATGGATGGAGCTGGGATAGGATCGGGGAATGGATAGAGCCGGGATGGGATGAGGGGGTGGATGGAGTCGAAATGGGATGGGGGGGATGGATGGAGCCGGGATGGAATCAGGGATGGATGGAGTCGGGTGGGGTGGATGGAGCCGGGATGGGATTGGGGGATGGATGGAGCTGGGATGGGAATCGGAGGGATGGATGGAGCCAGGTGGGATTGGGGGATGGATGGAGCCGGGATGGGATTAGGGGGAATGGATGGAGTGGTGGTGGGATCGGGGGATGGATGGAGCCTTGATGGGATCGGGGGATGGATTGAGCCAGGTGGGATTGGGGTGGGGTGGATGGAGCCGGGATGGGATGGGGGGTGGATGGAGTCGAAATGGGATGGGGAGGTGGGGACCCGGGATGGGATCAGGGGAATGGTTGGAGCCGGGTGGGGTGGATGGAGCCAGGATGGGATTGGGGGATAGATGGAGCCGGGATGGGATCGGGGGATGGATGGAGCCGGGTGGGATTGTGGTGAGGTGGATGGAGCCAGGATGGGATTAGGGGATGGATGGAGTCGGGATGGGATTAGGGGGAGTGGATGGAGTTGAAATGGGATTAGGGGATGGCTGGAGCCAGGATGGGATCGGGGGGATGGATAGAGCCGGGTGGGGTGGATGGAGCGGGGATTGGACAAGGAGGGATGGACGGAGCCAGGATGGGATCAGGGGAATGGATGGAGCCGGGATGGGATTGGGGGCGGGGTGGTTGGAGCTGGGATGGGATGGCGGTTGGATGGAGCTGGGATGGGATCAGGGCATGGATGGAGCTGGAGTGGGATCGGGGAATTGATGGAGCCGGGATGGGATGGGGGGGTGGATGGAGCCGGGTGGGATGGATGGAGCTGGGATGGGATTGGAGGGATGGATGGAGCCAGGTGGGATTGGGGTGGGGTGGATGGAGCTGGGATGGGATTGGGGGATGGATGGAGCCGGAATGGGATTAGGGGGAATGGATGGAGTGGTGGTGGGATCGGGGGGATGGATGGAGCCATGATGGAATCAGGGGATGGATGGAGCCAGGTGGGATTGGGGTGGATGGAGCCAGGATGGGATGGGGGAGTGGATGGAGCTGGGATGTGATCGGGGGATGGATGGACCCGGGATGGGATTGAGGGGATGGGTGGAGCCGGGTGGGATTGGGGTAGATGGAGCCGGGATGGAATCGGGGAATGGATAGAGCTGGGTTAGGATCGAGGGTATAGATAGAGCCGGGAAGGGATCGGGGGATGGATGGGGCTGGGATGGGATCGGGGAATGGATGGAGCCGGGATAGGATGGGGGGTGGATGGAGTCGAAATGGGATGGGGGGATGGAAGGAGCCGGGATGGGATCGGGGATGGATGGAGCCAGAATGGGATTGGGGGATGGATGGAGCTGGGATGGGATCGGAGGGATGGATGGAGCCAGGTGGGATTGGGGTGGGGCGGATGGAGCCGGGGTGGGATTGGGGGGTGGATGGAGCCGGGATGGGATTAGGGGGAATGGATGGAGTGGGGATGGGATCGGGGGATGGATGGAGCCATGATGGGATTGGGGGATGGATGGAGTCGGGTGGGATTGGGGTGGATGGAGCTGGGATGGGACGGGGGGTGGATGGAGCTGGGATGGATGGAGCCGGGATGGGATCGGGGGATGGATAGAGCTGGGATGGGATTGGGGGGATGGATGGAGCTGGGTGGGATTGGGGTGGGGTGGATGGAGCCAGGATGGGATGGGGGGTGGATGGAGCCGGGATGGGATGGAGGGTGGATGGATATCCTCTCCCCCAAATCACTCCAAGTGAACTCTTTGCTTGTCCCCCTCCCTCACCCTCTTCTTCATGCCCCCCTCCCCTCCAGGACTCACTTTTGCAAAGACCTCAGACCAGCGCGCTCTCGGTACAGGTGGTGTGCCTCCTTCCCTCCTCCTCCTCTGTGCACAGGAAAACATCACAGCACAAGAGGAGGAGGGGCGGGTTCAATTCAATCTGCTCCGCAGTGCACTGTGTGGGTCAGGCAGCTGGGGAGAGATGCTGGCTCAGCTGCAATGCACAGTGGAGCTTGCAGCGTGCGGGAATGGAGAAACCCCGCACAAGCCGCGGGCATTGCGGGACTCTGATTCGCCGGGACTCCGGGTTAAGAATGGACAATATTGCAGGACGGTCCTGGCGATTCATGGAGGTTTTCGGTATGGGCAAATTAGGTGGCCGCGAGGCCCCTGTGGGGGCGAGGCCTAAGGTGCCAGTCTAATTTGCCTAATTAGAGATCCGCCTCTGCTCTGCGGCATGTAGAGCACAACACTTTGGTAATTCTTCCCCTACAGAATCTGAGGCTTGTGGAATGACAAACGTTACCTGGTAGCGGGGCTTTTTTTCAGCGGGAACGCAGTTGCGACACCTCCAGCACTAAATGTATGTAATGGCAACGGGTGCTGGGGGATCTGTTATTGCTGGCAGAAGGCTATTGTTGCGGGTCTGTTGTTGCTAGAGGGGGGTCCTATGTTATTGTGGGGTCAGTTGTTGCTGGGAGGGATCTACTGTCGAGGGAGGGGTCTGCTCATGTCCAGGACAGACAAAGGGTGGGCAGGAGGGGTGGCTGCCCTGGGCACTGTGGCATCATGTGAGGTGGGGGGGATTTGTTTTTAGAAGGAAAATTCAGAAGGTAAGAATTGTTCTAGGAGGGCAAATTTAGGGAGGTGTGGTGATTTGTGCTGGTAGAGGGGATGGGGGAAGAGGATTTATGCTAGGAGGGATGATTGGGGGGTATTTCTGCTAGGAGGGGACATTTTTGGGACGTATTTGAGCAAGGATGCGGGATTGGGGGAGGGGACTTTGTGATGCAAGGGGGATTTGGAGTGGGGGGGGGCAGAGGATTTGTCCTAGGAAGGTTAAAACATTTTGGGGGGAGATTCGTGCTGGGGGCATATGGGGAGAGAGACGATTTGAGCTGGGAGGGGGATTTCAGCAGGGGGGCAGATTTGTACTGGGAGGAGGGGGAATTTATGGTTAGGGAGATTATTACTGACACATAATGCTTATACATCTTGAGAGGGGGCGCAATTTGGCATCTCCGCCCTGGGCTCTAGATCACCTTGTCCCAACACTGGGTCTATTGATGCGGACTGCTGGGAGATCTATTGTTGTCTCAGGGTTATGTTGTTGCCAGGGTTTTAGTGTTGCTGGGGGGAACTATTGATCCTGGGGGGATCTGTTGTTGCTGTGGGGGATCTATTGTTGCTAAGGGGGGGGGCAATTGTTGCTAGGAGGGATCTACTTTTAGATGGACCTTCCTCCACCTCATTTCTTTTAAACAGAACCTTAGAGGTGGACCTTCTTCTGCCTCATTTCCTGGAAACAGAACATTAGAGATGGAACTTCTGCCACCTCATTTCTTGGCAACAGAACACTAGAGATGGACCTTCCTCCACCTCATTTCTTGGAAACAGAACACTAGACATGGACCTTCCTCCACCTCATTTCTTGAAAAAAGAACCTTAGAGATGGACCTTCTTCTATCTCATTTCCTGGAAACAGAACCTTAGAGATGGACCTTTTTCCACCTCATTTCTTGGAAACAGAACACTAGAGATGGACCTTCCTCTACCTCATTTTTTAGAAACAGAACATTAGAGATGGACCTTCTTCTACCTCATTTCCTATAAACAGAACATTAGAGATGGACCTTCTTCCACCTAATTTCTTGGAAACAGAACACTAGAGATGGACCTTCCTCTACCTCATTTTTTAGAAACAGAACATTAGAGATGGACCTTCTTCCACCTCATTTCTTGAAAACAGAACATTAGAGATGGACCTTCCTTCACCTAATTGCTTGAAAACACAACCTTAGAGATGGACCCTCCACTTCATTTCTTGGAAGCGGAACATTAGAGATGGACCTTCCTCCACCTCATTTCTTGGAAACAGAACACTAGAGGTGGACCTTCCTCCACCTCATTTTTTTCAAAGTGAATTGCTTTCCACAGTCTGAAACATAGAAAAGGTCATGGGTCTGAGTGACTCTCTGGTGGTCCCCTTGCTGAATGAAACATTTTCCACACTCTGAGAAAGAATGCTCATCCCTGTGAGTTCTCTGGTTTCAAAGTCTAGATTCAGACATAAACATTTCCCACACTTAAACATGGAAATGGAAGCTTATTTGTGTATTTTCTGGTGTCGAAGAAGTTTTTCTTTCTTGGTGAAACATTTCCCGCACTCTGAACATGAATAGGGAAGCTCACCTGTGTGATATCTCTGATGTTTATGAAGCAGTTCTATCCGAATAAAACGTTCACCGCATTCTAAACATGAATAAGGCTTTTCTCCTGTGTGAATTCTTTGGTGTCTAAGAAGCTTTCCTTTGACACTGAAACGTTTCCCGCACTCTGGACATGAATAGGGCCGCTCACCTGTGTGAATTTTCAAATGCTGATAAAGTCCTGCTCTCCAAATGAAACGTTTCCCGCACACTGAACATAAATAAGGGCGCACCCCTGTGTGAATTCTTTGGTGAATAAGAAGAACTTTTTTCTCCGTGAAACATTTCCCACACTCTGAACATAAATAGGGACGCTCCCCTGTGTGACATCTCTGGTGTATAAGGAGGTCTGCTTTCCGAAGAAAACCTTTCCCACATTCTGGACATGAAAAAGGTTTCTCATCAGCGTGACTTTTCTGGTGTCTATCAAGTCTAGTTTTCTCGCTGAAACTTTTCCCGCACTCGGTACATGAATAGGGGCGCTCACCTGTGTGGATTTTCTGATGAATAAAAAGTTCTCCTTTGTGAATGAAACGTTTCTCACATTCTAAACATGAATAAGGACGCACATCCGAGTGAATTTTTTTCTGGTGTGAAATAAGGCCTCCTTTCTGAGTGAAAGTTTTCCCGCACTCTGAACATGAATAAGGACGCTCACCTGTGTGAGTTCTTTGATGTTTAGCAAGGCCTCCTTTATGAATGAAAGATTTCCCGCACTGTGAACATAAATAAGGACGCTCACCAGTGTGAGTTTTTTGGTGTACATCTAGGCTTCCTTTATGAGTGAAAGATTTCCCGCACCCTGAACATGAATAGGGACGCTCACCTGTGTGACCTCTCTGATGTTTAGCAAAGTCTCCTTTATGAGTGAAAAATTTCCCGCACTCTGAACATAAATAAGGGCGCTTACCCCTGTGAGTTTTCTGGTGTACATCTAGACGTTCTTTACAAGTGAAAGATTTCCCGCACTCTGAACATGAATAAAGACGCTCAGCCACGTGAGTTTTCTGGTGTACATCTAGGCTTTCCTTACGAGTGAAAGATTTCCCGCACTCTGAACATGAATAAGGACGCTCACCCGTGTGAACTCTCTGATGTTTAGCAAGGTCTCCTTTATGAAGGAAAGATTTCCCGCACTCTGAACATAAATAAGGACGCTCACCCGTGTGAGTTTTCTGGTGTGCATTAAGGCTTTCTTTACGAGTGAAAGATTTCCCGCACTCTGAACATGGATAGGGACGCTCACCTGTGTGAACTCTCTGATGTTCAGAAAGGACTCCTTTATGAATGAAAGATTTTCCGCACTCTGAACATAAATAGGGGCGCTCACCAGTGTGAGTTTTCTGGTGTACATTTAGGCTATCTTTACGACTGAAAGATTTCCCGCACTCTGAACATGAATAGGGACGCTCACCTGTGTGAACTCTCTGATGTTTAGCAAAGTCTCCTTTATGAGTGAAAGATTTCCCGCACTCTGAACATGACATTGAACTCTCTCCGGTGGTAACGCCTTGATGACTTAGGGAAGATTCCCCGGGATTAGAAGGATCTGTTGACCTTCCCAAACTTGAATACATATTTGAAGTTACAATATGTGATCTATCAGAGGACTCCATTGATCTCTGTATCTTCTGAGTAAGGACATTATCTCCTGGCAGGTGTGGTTCAATGTCGTAATCTGAAGATAAAATAGGATGTCCCTCGGAGATATTCCACGCTCTGCCTCCATCTGTTGGGAAAAATATAATTTTATCGGCATTTTTTTATGGCTTATCTTCAGAAATCATGTGTTGATCTAGCATCAAAGAGTTTTACAGATCTGTCATGGAACTGGGTGCAATCATGACATAAAAATATAAATACAATCCGGATAAAGGATAAAATACCACTAAACCATAGAGGTTGACATTGTTTTGGTGAAGAACAAAGATGAATGTTCCTCCACCTCAATTCTTGGAAACAGAACCTTAGAGATGGACCTTCCTTCACCTCATTTCTTGGAAACAGAACCTTAGAGATGGACCTTCCCTCACCTCATTTCTTGGAAACAGAACATTAGAGATGGACCTTCTTCCACCTCATTTCTTGGAAACAGAACCTTAGAGATGGACCTTCCTTCACCTAATTTCTTGGAAACAGAACATTAGAGATGAACGTTCCTTCACCTCATTTCTTGGAAACAGAACATTAGAGATGGACCTTCTTCCACCTCATTTCTTGGAAACAGAACCTTAGAGATGGACCTTCCTTCACCTCATTTCTTGGAAACAGAACATTATAGATGGACCTTTTTCCATCTCATTTCTTGGAAACAGAACATTGGAGATGGACCTTCCTCCACCTCATTTCTTGGAAACAGAAAATTAGAGATGGACCTTCCTCCACCTCATTTCTTGGAAACAGAAAATTAGAGATGGACCTTCCTCCACCTCATTTCTTGGAAACAGAAAATTAGAGATGGACCTTCCTCCACCTCATGTCTCAAAAACAAAACATTAGAGATGGACCTTCCTCCACCTCATTTCTTGGAAGCAGGACATTAGAGATGGACCTTCTTCCACCTAACTTCTTGGAAACAGGACATTAGAGATGGACCTTCCTCCACCACATGTCTTAAAAACAAAACATTAGAGATGGACCTTCCTTCACCTTATTTCTTGGAAACAGAACATTATAGATGGACCTTCTTCCACCTCATTTCTTAGAAACAGAACCTTAGAGATGGACCTTCCTTCACCTAATTTCTTGAAAACAGAACATTAGAGATGAACGTTCCTTCACCTCATTTCTTGGAAACAGAAAATTAGAGATGGACCTTCCTTCACCTCATTTCTTGGAAACAGAACATTATAGATGGACCTTCTTCCACCACATTTCTTGGAAACAGAACCTTAGAGATGGACCTTCCTCCACCTCATTTTTTGGAAACAGAACATTAGAGATGGACCTTCCTCCATCTGATTTCTTGAAAACGGGACAACAGTGATGGACCTTTCTGATGGTGTACAGGAGTAATGGTCAACTTACTAGGTATAGAGGGCCTAACATCACACTTAATATTTAGTGTATGTAAAGCTACAGAAAACTGTAAGGGAATATACATACTGTTAGGTCTGGACTGAAAGAACAGACTGTCATCTGTAATTTGAGGATATTTATATCCAGATTGGGTGAATGGTTTAGGAAGGACCAACGGATTTACAGTGCCTTGAAAAAGTATTCATACCCCTTGAAATGTTCCACATTTTGCCACGTTACAACCAAAAACGTAAATGTATTTTATTGGGATTTTATGTGATAGACCAACACAAAGTGGCACATAATTGTGAAGTGGAAGGAAAATGATACATGGTTTTCAATTTTTTTTACAAATAAAGATGTTAAAAGTGTGGGGGGGGGGCATTTGTATGGCGCCCCCCTGAGTCAATACTTTGTAGAACCCCCTTTCATTGCAATTACAGCAGCAAATCTTTTTGGGGATGTCTCTACCAGCTTTGCACATCTAGAGAGGGACATTTTTGGTCATTCTTCTTGGCAAAATAACTCAAGCTCTGTCAGATTGGATGGAGAGCGTCTGTGAACAGCAATTTTCAAGTCTTGCCACAGATTCTCAATTGGATTTAGGTCTGGACTGTGACTGGGCCATTCTAACACATGAATATGCTTTGATCTAAACCATTCCATTGTAGCTCTGGCTGTATGTTTAGGGTCTTTGTCCTGCTGGAAAATGAACCTCTGCCCCAGTCTCAAGTCTTTTGTAGACTCTAACAGGTTTTCTTCTAAGATTGCCCTGTATTTGGCTCCATCCATCTTCCCATCAACTCTGACCAGCTTTCCTGTCCTTGCTGAAGAAAAGCATCCCCACAACATGAAGCTGCCACCATCATGTTTCACAGTGGGGATGGTATGTTCAGGGTGATGTGTGATGTTAGTTTTCTGCTACACATAGCGTTTTGCTTTTTGGTCTCATCTGACCAGAGCACCTTCTTCCACATATTTGTTGTGTCCCCCACATGGCTTCTCGCAAAGTGAAAATGGAACGTCTTATGTCTTTCTTTCATCAATGTCTTTCTTCTTGTCACTCTTACATAAAGGGCAGATTTGTGGAGAACACGACTAATAGTTGTCCTGTGGACAGATTCTCCCACCTGAGTTGTGGATCTCTGCAGCTCCTCCAGAGTTATCTTGAACACGGACACCATACATTTTACAGGATTAGAGGGAAAATAGTTGCACCCCATTTTTAGAAAGGGTTCTCTGCTGTAACAGCAATAAAATGAGGAACAGTATTGCACAGGAACGTGTTCTAAATGACTGGAAGGGTTTAGAATTATAACTATAGGAGACTACTACTATTTGTACCAAAAAATGATTGTAGAATGTTGATCCTGGACAAATTGGGTTTCTGCTTTCCTCTGGATCAATTGCCTCTTGCAATTTTTTTTTACCTGTTTTAAGGTGAACTGGATCTACAAATGTTATATTTAAAGACATACTTTATGCTTGTAGAAGTAAAATGAAAATGTGAACTGTTTCTGCTTTTGGAGTTTATGACTTACTTGTGTCCATACATAGAGAAGATTCCTCCTGTTTACTTTCCATAATCATCTCCCCCTCCTCCATAGACTGCTGATCTCCACTCACCAACCTCTCTTCTTCTTCTTCCTTTATATCCTCAACTTTGATTTTGTCTTTAAGTTCTTCACCCTAAACTCCAAAGATAATAGAATATTTAGTAAAAAAATAACTTACAAAGAATAATGTCTCATAATTTAGAAAAGATTTTAGGTCTTCACGCTCAGTCTGATGTCTTCGATGTCTTTCAGTTCTTCACCTTAAACCCCAAAGTTGATAAGGTATAGCATCTAGAATCAGTATTGCCAATAAGAGATTACATGAGAATTGTATCTCATAGAATTATTTTGAAGCCTTTTTTTTGTCCAGCCTCATCTACCTGATCATTCTCTGTATAGTTGTGATCTTCATGGGTGGAATCCCGGGAATACAGAGGACAATCCTCCTCCGCAGACTGCTGATCTCCACTCACCGTCTCTTCTTCCTCCTCTTTTACCTCAACTTTGATGTCTTCCAGTTTTTCACTCTAAAGCCCAAAGATGACAGAATACATTTTAAAAACTAAACAAGATATTCCATAGAAGAAGGTACTCTGAAGAACAAATCATATTTTTCCGCCAACTCGATCTGGATAACCATTTGGCTTTGTGCAACACCAAGGGTCTAATCTTGGCCCTGGCCATTCTTTTCCAAAGATGGCTCGTCTCTCACTCCTTAGTGAAAGCCTTTGTCCAGGGTGTTGTACACATTGTCCCCTTGTAAACTGTCCCCATGACATTGTGGAATCTCACCATGGCTTTGTACATCCTTCAGAAACCACCATTTGAATCAGGCATGCTCCCTTGTCTACTCTCTCTCACAAGGTTGTTTTCTCATTTCTTTTACCTCTGTGAGGTGGGTCTGAGCTCCTGGAGTTACCCCGTAAAAAGCCAACCCTAGTGTTACACAGTGATAAAGTTGTTTGAGATCTAGGACCTCCTTTCTCCCCAACTGTCAGGAATCAGCAATACAGATGGCCAAACCTCGTTTCATTTTAGTTTTTGGCATAAGGTGATTTAATCTGCTCTCTGACTTTTATCAAGCCCTCTTTTGACATATTATTACATGGGCCTGTCGATCATGTTGCACACCCTTGCTTATGAAAATCCTATCTTCTGTGTTATGTACAAATTTTATGTGACTTACCTGTAATATCCTTTTCTTGGAGTACATTACAGCTTTTTTTTTACAAAACTGAGGCTTGCTAGGAGTGGCCGGGGTTATGCTAGGTATTTCCTTACATCTTTATTTGACATTGCCCAATCATCTTAAGGTAGCTTCATAACCCTTGGCCTAAAACTAAGCTCTAAGTCCTGAGATGTACTTCTAGGAAAGTCAAAATTCCTTTTTCTTTAGGTCTTCATATTCAGTCCCATCTACCTGCTCATAGTGAGAGGTGTTGGGTTCTTCCTGAGTGAAATCCCGGGAATAGAGAAGACCACCCTCCTCCATAGACTGCTGATCTCCACTCACCAACGTCTCTTCTTTTTCCTCTTTAACCTCAACTTTAATGTCTTTCAGTTCTTTTTCCTAACCCCCCAAAGGCGACAGAGTACATTTATAATACTATATAAAAGAATGTTATCTTATAGCTTAAAATAAATGTTTAGGTCTACATGTTCTGTCCCACCTACCTGATGATGGTGAGGGATGGTGTGATCTTCCTGTGTGGAATCCCGGGAATACAGAGGATGGGGACATCTCTCTGGTGGGTTCCCATTACTGGATCCATCTGTAGGAAACACACACACTGACTGAATACATTGTTTCTATGTGTTTATCAGATGATGGGGGATCTAGGTGGACCCTCCGTACTGCTCTCTCCTTTACAATAAAGTCTCCTCTTACCCGGTGATGTGAGGGGCGGCTGATTGTCCATCATGATGTCCTTGTAGAGATCCTTGTGTCCTTCTAAATACTCCCACTCCTCCATGGAGAAATAGACAGTGACATCCTGACACCTTATAGGAACCTGACACACACAATGATACAGTCACCATCCAGACACATCCCTTGTCTGCTACAAGGATCTGACAGATGTTCCAACCCTTCCAGTCTCCGCCTAAAAATTAAAAAACAAATATTTGGCTCCAAGTGGGCTTTTATGAGTATTATTACCTGATAAATATTGGATTGGAGAGAATACATGCTTAGTAAATCGTACTGACCATGTATGATGGAGGATCTGTAGACATGACATTGCTCTGTGTGCACAGTGGTCGGGAATGTCTATATTGTGAGCCCCGTCCTATTAGTGTCACTGGACATGGCATGTACTGTACACATTGATGTCACCCTGACAGCCAACTCCACCAAAATAGGTCTGGAGGCATCTGTTCTGTGATTGGTGTTCAGGATCACATGACAGAGACAGGACAACCAGTCATGTTATGGTGAGGGAACAAAGGGAGCCAACAATCCTCCACCAACATCCTGTGAGGTACAAAATTACATCATCACTTCAAACAAATGTTCATTCCTTCTGCTGCCTTCATTAGAACTTGTACTGTATTCAGTCTTCTTCCTCCCCATATCCTGATCCAGAGAAGACATGGTGTCCATTATCTCACAGTTATGAGAGCCAACAACACCGAGACAGCTTTATGGAGGATAGATAAATGGTTCTATATTTAGGATGTATCTGGTCTATAAACCAGAGGCTCTGGATGGACAGTTGGATAAATGGTTCTATATTTAGGATGTATCCGGTCTATAAACCAGAGGTTCTGGATGGACAGTTGGATAAATGGTTCTATTTTTAGGATGTATCCGGTCTATAAACCAGAGGCTCTGGATGGACAGTTGGATAAATGGTTCTATATTTAGGATGTATCTGGTCTATAAACCAGAGGCTCTGGATGGACAGTTGGATAAATGGCTCTATATTTAGGATGTATCCGGTCTATAAACCATAGGCTCTGGATGGACAGTTGGATAAATGGCTCTATATTTAGGATGTATCCGGTCTATAAACCAGAGGCTCTGGATGGACATTTGGATAAATGGCTCTATATTTAGGATGTATCCGGTCTATAAACCAGAGGCTCTGGATGGACAGTTGGATAAATGGTTCTATATTTAGGATGTATCTGGTCTATAAACCAGAGGCTCTGGATGGACAGTTGGATAAATGGTTCTATATTTAGGATGTATCCGGTCTATAAACCAGAGGTTCTGGATGGACAGTTGGATAAATGGTTCTATTTTTAGGATGTATCCGGTCTATAAACCAGAGGCTCTGGATGGACAGTTGGATAAATGGTTCTATTTTTAGGATGTATCTGGTCTATAAACCAGAGGCTCTGGATGGACAGTTGGATAAATGGTTCTATATTTAGGATGTATCTGGTCTATAAACCAGAGGCTCTGGATGGACAGTTGGATAAATGGCTCTATATTTAGGATGTATCCGGTCTATAAACCATAGGCTCTGGATGGACAGTTGGATAAATGGCTCTATATTTAGGATGTATCCGGTCTATAAACCAGAGGCTCTGGATGGACAGTTGGATAAACAGTTCTATATTTAGGATGTATCCGGTCTATAAACCAGAGGCTCTGGATGGACAGTTGGATAAATGGTTCTATATTTAGGATTTATCCAATCTATAAAAATAGAAAATAATATATAAACTTCAATGATATATATCCATATGTGTAGCACAGAGGATATAGGACTATGGGGGAAGAGGACGGACATGACGGGGGGGTTAAGGTGACCAGATTTTTAAAATGAAGTCCGGGGACATTTTTTTTTTTTACTAGTAATGGTGACAATCAGCGACTCATAGCTGAACTGCGATATTGCGGTGGACAAATCGGACACTAAGTGACACTTTGTGGGAACCGGTGACACTAATACAGTGATCAGTGCTAAAAAAAATATGCACTGTCACTGTACTAATAACACTGGCTGGGAAGGGGATAACATCTGGGGCAATCAAAGGGTTAAATTTGTGCCTAACAAGTGTTTTCTTACTATGGGCGAGATGCTTTTACTAAGGGAAGGCATAGATCCCTGTACCTGCTTTGCAGGAACACAGGATCAATGTCTTCCATACTGACAGAACGGTGATCTGCCTTGTTTACATAGGCAGATCACCGTTCTGCCTATGTACATAACGATCAGCGGGTACTGGTGGACATCGATTCGAGAAATGCTGGATCATGTATATAGGTTATCCTGCGCAGGATAGTAAATCTGCTATCAGGCGATCAGCAACTGGTTAACATCATCAGCATTATGATAACTCACAGGCAGCAGGCACTCTATCATGGCTCTGTCATAAAACATGACTGCTGGGTGCTGATTTTGTTAACTTAAGACCTATAAGTTAACAAAACCAGCACCCAGCGGCCATGTTATGTGACACACTGTGACAGAGCCAGCCAGAGCCATGATAGAGTGCCTGCTGCCTGTGAGTTATGATACCATCCACTATGCCAGAGAGACAGACAAAGTGCAATGTAGTCTATTTACAGACACCCCCAAAAGCACACCTGTGTTGAAGCCTTGAAGGCACTGGCAGCCCCACAATTGGATCCTCTTCCCCTCTGTTCCTGCTGCTGGACACCATCAGCTGAGCCCAGCTGCCTCTCTCTGCCCGTCTTTCAAATTGCCCCAGCCCCTGTTCAAATCCAATCCGGGGACAAAACTGGGGACAGAATTGGTCAGTGTTTGGGGACAGTGTCCTCAATCCGGGTACTGTCCCCGGAAACCGGGGATGTCTGGTCACCCTTAGGGTTGCCACCTCATCCCTTTAAGGCTGGGTTCACACTGCTGCCGTTGCAGACATCGCATGTGATTCGCAGCGCACTGCTGTTCACATCACATGCGATGTCTGTGCTGTGCGATATCAGCCATACAGATAGTATGGCTGATATCGCACAGCATTCGGTCCAAACTCGCACAGGACCCTTTTTTTTGTTCGGACCAAAATCGGATTGCATGGGTGTTCACACCTATGCGATCCGAAAGTGTCCGAATTGTCAGTTCGCATTGCGATATGCGGGCTGAACTGGGGGTGTCATTAACATTGTATGACATTCCCCAGCAGTTCGCATATGGCAGTGTGAACTGCCGTGCGAGTTGGTGCGGTGCGGGAACCCGCAGTAAATTCGCTGCGTTCCCGCACCGCAGCAGTGTGAACCCAGCCTCAACCCGAACACATATTAATTACACAGGTTCTGTGACTGATTAAGAGGGGTAATTAAACTCACTTGGTGCCTTATCTGCATTTAATTAGCCTCAGAACCCGTGTAATTCATATGTGTTCAGGTTTAAAGGGATTGAGGTGGCCACCCTAGGTGTGAATATAAAATGATATCTTATTACCTCCTCTGCTGCCAGTTCCAGCAATGTCTCCTCTCCACTTCCTCCCAACTCACCTCTGACCCGGAACTTCCTGTCTGTATTTTACATCACTTCCGGTCTGCATCTTTGATCACTTCCTGTCTATGCATAACATCACTTCCTGTTTGTTCGGTTCGCTGGCAATAAATGAGATCGCCGCCTCATAGAGGATATAAAATATCAGCCTTTGTTGCTTTTTTTTAATACGGTAACAACTGCTTTTTAGAACATTGCATATATTATACCCAAGTTAAAATAAAAAACAACAAGGATATAGAATAAAAATAGCATATTATTATATTTAAATAAAAAATACATTAAACTATTATTATAATTATTATTATTATATGCAAGCACTTAAACCCCCCCCCCCCCCCCACAGGATAACCTGTAAAGGCTTTTAAAGCATCGCCTTTGAAAGATTTAGTGTACCAAAGTTTGCGGCCATCTCACCAGGGTCCAATTTTAAGGCTTGACATGTTTGGTACACATGGGAGCTTCACAATCCGGACATCATCGGGATGTGCCATGGCCCTGCTGGTCTGTTCCCCACCGATGATGTACAGTTCAGGAAGGGGAAGTATGTGACTGGCCAGGAGGGCATTTAAGAGGCTTTTAGCCCCTTCCACTAGAGACAGAAGGACAGCGGCATGCCAGTGAAAGAATGAGCAGTGTGCTGCTGAGGGATGATAGACCCATTAGACACCAGGGAAAGTGATAGTGCAGGTCACTAAACTCCACATGGACTCCCTGTGTGAGACTTGCTGCAGAGAAGACCCATGGGAGGGAAAGAATTTAGGAGGCATCTGCCAGCAGCACTGTGGCCTAAACTTCATCTGCCTCCATCTGGGCCCCAGTAAAGGATTTCAGAGGACAGGTGAACCATTGACGGGGGTCAGTTGACTTCTTGCAGAGAAGATACATGGGAGAGGAAGGATTCAAGAGGAATTCTACCAGCAGCACTGAAGCCTAACCTTCTTGTGCTTCCATCTGGCCCACAGTAAAGATTTTCATAGGACAGGTCGACCATTGGTGGAGGTCGGTTGACATTTTGCAGAGAAGACCCATTTAAGAGGAGGGGATCCAGGAGGAAATCTACCAACAGCACTGTAGCCTAACCTTTATCTGCCCCCATCTAAGCCCCAGATAAGGTTTTTAGAGGACAGGTGGGCCGTTGACAGAGGTCAATTGACTTCTTGCACAGAAGACTCATGGGAGAGGAAGGATTGAGGAGGAATCAGCACCGTGGCCTAACCTTCATCTGCCCCCATCTGGGCCACAGTACAGGTTTTCATAGGACAGGGGGACCATTGACGGAGGTCAGTTTACTTTGTAGAGAAGACACATGGGAAGGATTTAGGAGGAATCTACCAGCAGCACTGTAGCCTAACCTTCATCTGCCTCCATCAGAGCCCCAGAAAAGGTTTTCGGAGGACAGGTGGACCCGTTGACGGAGATCAGTTGATTTCTTGCACCGAAGACTCATGGGAGAGGAAGGATTTAGAAGGATATCTACCAGCAGTACTGTAACCTCATCTTCATCTGCCTCCATCTGGGCCCCAGTATAGGTTTTCAGAGGACAGGCGTACCATTGATGGAGGTCAATTGACTACTTGCAAAGAAGACCCATGGGAGAGGAAAAACCCAGGAGCAATCTTTCAGCAGCATTGTTGCCTAATCTTCATCTGCCTCCACCTGGGCCCCAGTAAAGGTTTTCAGAGGACAGGTGGATCATTGACGGAGGTCTATTGACTTCTTGCAGAGAAGACCCATAGGAGAGGAAGGATTCAGAAGGAAATCTTCCAGCAGCACTGTGACCTAACCTTCATCTGGGCCCCAGTACAGGTTTTCATAGGACAGGTGGACTATTGACGTTGGTCAGTTGACTTTTTGCAGAGAAGACACATGGGAGAGGAAGGATTCAGCGCTGGCCAGTATTAGTTAGGGATATTTTAATGGTTAGCTATACCGGGGTATTAAATACTGTTGTATTTGTATTGCTTTATTGTACTTGCAGTGTTGTTTTCTACTTTCGTAGTGCATTTGAGGTAAGGCCTTTTCACAGGTGGCAAAGAAAATGAACCCAAATACTATAGTTTTCACTTTCTCTTGGGGTACAGTGTACTTCCAGCTTTGTTTTGCTGCATTTAATATTTCTACTATTGCCCTGCTATTAGTTACCTGCAGAGATTGTTTTTGTGGTATTTCCCAGATATTGGTGTGTCATTGTTCTATTGGGTTCGGTCACGAGGCCGGTCAACACTTTCCAACAGCTCCCTCAGGGGTCATGACTATATTTGCAACACAACTATAGAGAATCAATTATTACAACCAATGCATTAAAGAAGCACCAACACATACAGTTGAGTCAAAATGATGATCACTGGGAAAACCAAGAAGGTCAAAGCATCCCCTGTAGCCAAGAGAGTGATCCAACACTGAAAAGTCTCTCTAGGGCCCCTTTCACATGGAATGGAGGCTGCCAGCTCAGCGGGGAATCTGCGGGGGATCCGCGGATGGCTGGTCCGTGTCCGCGGATGGCTGGTCCGCTTCGCTTATGCAGACACAGCCCACTATCCTCTATGGGAGGTTGGGTGTAAATGGACCGCCAGTCCGTTTACACCCTATGGCCATCTGATCCAATCCGCTAGATGGATAAGGAACGATCTCTATCCATCTGATTTTAGCGGATAGGATTGGATCGAATGTCGGCAGCCCTTTCATTTTTTTTAGGCACCATCCATTGCCCGTTGTGGAGTGGAGGGTGTCAATGGACATCCTTGGATACCCTCTGCTCCACAGACGGCAAGGGGTGGTTCAATCAGGTCCACCTAAAAAACTGAAAGCCCGATTGGTCCGCTCCGTGAAAGGGGACTAAGATACTGTATATTTCCGACACCGGGACCCAGTTTGTTTACCTCTCAGGTACAAAACGACACATGTGGAACTGGATATTCTCTACTATTAGAACATGAATGGATGACTCTCTATGAACTAAGCACACACCAATCATCTAAGAATTACAGTCGCTGGTGGAAAAAAAAAAAAAGAAGAAGAAATGACTCAAGAGAATACCGTAAGATGTAGAGCTTTCTTTATTTATTTTGGGGAATTGGAATAACTAATACACATAAAAATCTTATATAACTAATGCAAAAATATACATCTGATTTTCTATTTATTAATACATTATCTGGACCAATAAAAACACAGCTTTTCCAGTAAGACAAAAAAAACACAAAAAAAAAAACATTGATGTTCAACAGCTAATAGCAATTTATGTAAAGGTTCCTCGGTGAAAGACAAATCCTCATTGGATTGGATGTTCTGGCATTTCATTGCCTATATTTTGCTGCCGTGTCTTGGTACGGTTGTCCATGTGTTGTCATGATAGCCAGTGAGGAAGTCCTCTTTATTGCTCACCTCCTTCTCACAGTTACCAAAGTGTTGCCATATTTGCTCAGGTATAACCACAGCTTAGTGCTGTTGTTTTATTATAACTTAATCCAAACAGGTCTACAACTATCAAACGATGCCCTGAAAATATTTGTACATTTTTGCCCCCCCCAATGCTCTGCGGTGTGTAGAGCACATCACTTTGGTCATCCTTCCCTTAAGTTTTCTGGTAGAAGGCCTTTTTTTTCGGCGGGAACCAAAAGCCCTAAATGTATGTAATGGCAACGGGTGCTTGAGGGGGGGGGGGGTCTATTGTTGTTGGTGGGGGATCTTTTGTTTCTGGGTGGGTATTGTTGCTAGAAGGGGGTCTTATGTTGTTGGGGGGTCAGTTGTTGCTGGGAGGGATCTACTGTTGAGGGAGGGGTCTACTCAAGGCTGGGGCAAAGGGTGGGCAGGAGGGGCGGCTGGCCTGGGCACTGTGGTATTATGTGAGGTGGGGGGCACCGAAAAGAGACTTGGGGGGGATTTGTCTTTAGAAGGAAATTCAGGGGGCGGCAGGAGGTAAGAGTTGTTCTAGGAGGGCAAATTTAGGGACATGTGGTGATTTGTGTTTGGAGAGGGGATGGAGAGATAGGATTTATAATAGGATTGTTGGGGGGGGGGGGGTGTTGTGCTATAAGTAGTAAAACGGTAGAGGGTAATTTTTTTTTTAGGGGGGGGTTGTGCTAGTTGGGATGATTGGGGGAAATTTGTGCTGGGAGGGGAAATTTTTGGGACATATTTGGGCAAGGATGGGGATTTGGAGAGTAGAGGGGGGAGGGTTTGTGCTTGGAGGGGAAATTTGAGGGGGAGAGGATTTGTGCTAGGAGGGCAAATTTTTTTGGGGGGGGAGAGAGACGATTTGAGCCGGGGGAGGGATTTCAGCAGGGGGGCAGATTTGTCCCAGGAGGAGGGGAAATTTATGGTTAGGGGGATTTTCACTGACACATAATGCTTATACATCATGGGGGGGGGGCGCAATTTGGCATGTTCACCCTGGGCTCTAGATCACCTTGTCCCAACACTAGGTTTACTGATGCGGACTGCTGGAAGATTTATTGTTGTCACTGGGTTATGTCGTTGCCAGGGTTTTAGTGTTGCTGGGGGGGATCTATTGTTCCTGGAGGGATCTGTTGGGGGGTCAATTGTTGCTAGGAGGGATCTACTTTTAGATGGACCTTCCTCCACCTCATTTCTTGGAAACAGGACACTAGAGGTGGACCTTCCTCAACCTAATTTCCTGGAAACAGAACCTTAGAGATGACCTTCCTCCACCTCATTTCCTGGAAACAGAACCTTAGAGATGGACCTTACTCCACCTCATTTCTTGGAAACAGAACCTTAGAGATGACCTTCCTCCACCTCATTTCCTGGAAACAGAACCTTAGAGATGGACCTTACTCCACCTCATTTCTTGGAAACAGAACCATAGAGATGACCTTCCTCCACCTCATTTCTTGAAAACAGAACATTAGAGATGGACCTTCCTCCACCTAATTTAATGGAAACAGAACCTTAGAGATGGACCTTCCTCAACCTCATTTCCTGGAAACAGAACCTTAGAGATGACCTTCCTCAACCTCACTTCTTGGAAACAGAACCTTAGAGATGGACCTTCCTCCACCTAATTTCCTGGAAACAGAACCTTAGAGATGGACCTTCCTCAACCTCATTTCCTGGAAACAGAACCTTAGAGATGACCTTCCTCAACCTCATTTCTTGGAAACAGAACCTTAGAGATGATCTTCCTCAACCTCACTTCTTGGAAACAGAACCTTAGAAATGGACCTTCCTCAACCTCATTTCCTGGAAACAGAACCTTAGAGATGACCTTCCTCAACCTCATTTCTTGGAAACAGAACCTTAGAGATGATCTTCCTCAACCTCACTTCTTGGAAACAGAACATTAGAGATGGACCTTCCTCCACCTCATTTCTTGGAAACAGAGCATTAGAGATGGACCTTCTTCCAACTCATTTCTTGGAAACAGAACCTTAGAGAGGGACCTTCTTCCACCTCATTTGTGGGAAACAGAACCTTAGAGAGGGACCTTCTTCCACCTCATTTCTTGGAAACAGAACCTTAGAGATGGAACTTCTTCCACCTCATTTCTTGGAAACAGAACATTAGAGATGGACCTTCCTTCACCTAATTTTCGGAAACAGAACCTTAGAGATGGAACTTCTTCCACCTCATTTCTTTCAAAGTGAATTGCTTTCCACGGTCTGAAACATAGATAAGGGCATGGGTCTGAGTGAGCTCTCTGATGGTCCCCTTGCTGGATGAAACATTTTTCACACTCTGAGAAAGAATGCTGGTCCGTGTGACCTCTCTGGTGTCAAAGTCTAGTTTTGAAAAATAAACATTTCCCACACTTAAACATGGAAATGGAAGCTTATTTGTGTTAATGCCCCAGTTGTATCAGTTTTGTTTCCGAATAAAACAGTCTTCCACACTCTGGACATAACTAAGGTCTGTTCTCTGTGTGAATTTTCTGGTGTCGAAGAAGTTTTCCTTTCTCTGTGAAACGTTCCCCGCACTCTGAACATGAATAGGGAAGCTCACCTGTGTGAATTCTCTGATGTTTATGAAGCAGTTCTATCCGAATAAAACGTTCCCCGCACTCTGAACATGAATAAGGCTTTTCTCCTGTGTGAATTCTTTGGTGTATAAGAAGTACTTTTTTTTCAGTGTAACATTTCCCGCACTCTGTACATAAAAAGGGACGCTCCCCTGTGTGACTTCTCTGGTGTCTAAGAAGGTCTCCTTTCCTACGAAAACATTTCCCACACTCTGGACATGAATAAGGCTTTTCTCCGGTGTGAATTTTCTGGTGTCTAAGAAGCATTCCTTTGTCACTGTAACGTTTCCCGCACTCTGGACATGAATAGGGGCGCTCGCCTGTGTGAATTTTCATATGTTGATGAAGTCCTTCTCTCCGAACGAAACGTTTCCCGCACTCTGAACATGAATAAGGGTGCACCCCTGTGTGAATTCTTTGGTGAATAAGAAGAACCTTTTTCTCAGTGAAACATTTCCCGCACTCTGAACATAAATAGGGACGCTCCCCTGTGTGACATCTCTGGTGTGAAAGAAGGTCTGCTTTCCGAAGAAAACCTTTCCCACACTCTGGACATGAAAAAGGTCTCTCATCAGTGTGACTTATCTGGTGTCTTTCAAGGATTGATTTCTCGCTGAAACTTTTCCCGCACTCTGTACATGAATAAGGACGATCACCTGTGTGGCTTTTCTGATGTCTAAGAAGTTCTCCTTTGTGAATGAAACGTTTCTCACATTCTAAACATGAAAAAGGACGCACATCCGAGTGAATTTTCAGGTGTGTAATAAGGCCTCCTTTATGAACGAAGGTTTTCCCGCACTCTGAACACGAATAGGGGCGCTCACCCGTGTGAGTTTTCTGATGCAGAAGAAGTTTTCCTTTTTGGATGAAAGATTTCCCGCAATCCGAACATGAATAAGGACGCTCACCGGTGTGAGTTTTCTGGTGTACATCAAGCCCTTCTTTACGAGTGAAAGATTTCCCGCACACTGAACATGGATAAGGACGCTCACCTGTGTGAGTTTTCTGGTGTACATTTAGGCCTTCTTTACGACTGAAAGATTTCCCGCACTCCAAACATGAATGGGGACGCTCACCCGTGTGAACTCTCTGGTGTTTAACAAAGTTTTCTTTATGAGTGAAAGATTTCCCGCACTCTGGACATGGATAGGGACGCTCGCCTGTGTGAACTCTCTGATGTTTAGCAAGGTCCCCTTTTTGAATGAAAGATTTCCCGCACTCTGAACATAAATAAGGACACTCACCCGTGTGAGTTTTCTGGTGTACATTTAGGCTTTCTTTACGACTGAAAGATCTCCCGCACTCTGAACATGAATAGGGACGCTCACCCGTGTGAACTCTCTGATGTTTAGCAAAGTCTCCTTTACGAGTGAAAGATTTCCCGCACTCTGAACATGACATTGAACTCTCTCCGGTGGTAACGCCTTGATGACTTAAGGAAGATTTCCCGGGATTAGAAGGATCTGTTGACCTTCCCAAACTTGAATACATATTTGAAGTTACAATATGTGATCTATCAGAGGACTCCATTGATCTCTGTATCTTCTGAGTAAGGAGATTATCTCCTGGCAGGTGTGGTTCAATGTCGTAATCTGAAGATAAAATAGGATGTCCCTCAGAGATATTCCATGCTCTGCCTCCATCTGTTGGGAAAAATATAATTTTAGAACCTTTAATTTATGGCTTATCTCCAGAAATCATGTGTTGATCATCAAAGAGTTTTACAGATCTATCATGGAACTGGGTGCAATCACGACATAAAAATATAAATGTAATCCGGATAAAGGATAAAATATCACTAAACCATTGAGGATGACATTGTTTTGGTGAAGAACAAAGATGGACCTACACTATATTGCCAAAAGTATGGGAACGCCTGATCTCACGAATGCATTTCTGTAAGAATAGTCAAACATTCCCATAGACACACTCCTAAACCTTGTGGATGGCCTTCCCAGAAGAGTTGAAGCTGTTATAGCGGCAAAGGGTGGACCAACTCAGTTTTGAACCCTACGGATCAAGACTGGGATGCCATTAAAGTTTATGTGCGTGTAAAGGCAGGCGTCACAATACTTTTGGTAATATAGTGCATCTCCAAATTATTTCTTAGAAACGGAACCTTAGAGATGGGCCTTCTTCCACCTTATTTCTTGGAAACAGAACATTGGAGATGGAACTTCCTTCACCGCATGTCTTGAAAACAGAACATTAGAGATGGACCTTCCTCCACCTCATTTCTTGGAAACAGAACATTAGAGATGGACCTTCCTCCACCTTTTTTCTTGGAAACAGAACTTTAGAGATGGAACTTCCTTCACCGCATGACTTGGAAACAGAACATTAGAGATGGAACTTCCTTCACCGCATGTCTTGAAAACAAAACATTAGAGATGGACCTTCCTCCACCTCATTTCTTGGAAACAGAACATTAGAGATGGACCTTCCTCCACCTCATTTCTTGGAAACAGAACATTAGAGATGGACCTTCCTCCACCTCATTTCTTGGAAACAGAACATTAGAGATGGCCCTTCCTCCACCTTTCTTTCTTGGAAACAGAACTTTAGAGATGGAACTTCCTTCACCGCATGTCTTGGAAACAGAACATTAGAGATGGACCTTCCTTCACCACATGTCTTGGAAACAGAACATTAGAGATGGAACTTTCTTCACTGCATGTCTTAAAAACAAAACATTAGAGATGGACCTTCCTCCACCTCATTTCTTGGAAACAGGACATTAGAGATGGACCTTCCTCCACCGCATGTCTTGGAAACAGAACATTAGAGATGGACCTTCCTCCACCTAATTTTTTGGAAACGGGACAATATTGATGGAACTTTCTGATGGTGTACAGGAGTGATGGTCAACCTACTAGGTATAGGGGGCCTATCATCACTAAAGGGCGGCAGATAATATTTAGTGTATGTAAAGCTACAGAAAACTGTCAGAGAATATACATACAGTTAGGTCTGGACTGAAGGTAGACTGTCAGCTGTAGTTTGAGGATATTTATATCCAGATTGGGTAAATGGTTTAGGAACTACCAAACTTTTTAATGTAGGACCCTCCTTTTCAAAAGCAGTTAGACAATTGACCGACAAGCTGTTCCATATCCAGGTTTGGGCAGTTCACCCATGTTTGCATTAACAAGTACCCTGGCCAAAAAGTGTTTCTTCCGCATGGGCCGCCCAGGAAATAACAGGCTTATTAAGTTTTGTAGCCTAGGCCTACATATATAAATGCTGTGATGGGATGTAGGAAAGGTCTCTGGTTATCACTGGTCTGCTAAGTAATGTTATTTCAGAAGTGTTAATGGCAAATTCCGAGGCTGAATAGAAGTCTTTTGACATTTCCAGACCTTCTGAGAAATGTTTACCCAATCTAATCTTCTTGTCCAATGTAAAGGAATTCAAGAGGGTGTTTATATCAAGATTGGGTGAATGGTTTAGGAATTACCAAACTATTTACGAAGGACCCTCCTTTTCAAATGGACAACTGACCAACAAGCTGTTCCATATCCAGGTTTGGGCAGTTCCTCCATTATTAACGATTGAGCAGGAACTCTGGCCAAAAAGTGCTTACTCCACATGGGCCTCCCAAGAAACACCAGGCTTATTAGGTTTTGTAGCCTAGACCTGTATATAAATGCTGGGATGGGATGTAAGATAGGTCTCTGGTTATCAGTGGTTTGCCAAGTAGTGTTATTGCGTCATTGTTAATGGCAGGTCTAGCCATACCCTCGAAAAAGTCACGTGACCGTTGACGCAACGCATCGGGAGGATCCGGTGACGTCACTTCCGGTGTCTCGTATACTAGGAAGCAACGGTGAGGAGGCGAGATCTCTGATTGCTAAACGTTTTAACGTTGGCAATGCGATCTGTTAAGAAGTGCTAAATGT
Source organism: Lithobates clamitans (assembly GCA_037952925.1). Lineage (NCBI taxonomy): Eukaryota > Metazoa > Chordata > Amphibia > Anura > Ranidae > Lithobates > Lithobates clamitans. The sequence continues at coordinate 221,833 of JBBGZY010001880.1, forward strand.
GAGTGGCCATTTTTTATGCTTATAATAAACACTTTTATACTAGCATTATTGCGCTATGAATCGCTCTCATTTTGAGCAACACTCGAAGGAGTGGTTCTTATGTTACCCAAAGAGGATTGCACAGGATCCAGGATATAAGTGCTGCTTCTCCTCAGGATTACTCAAGACCTACACACCTAAGGCGTGATTTGACCCTTGGGGGGGTCTTCCTTTGAGGTGAGCAGGCATTGCACCCAGGAGGAGGTGGTGGTTTGTAACTCACTTATTTGATAACTGTTATGTGGCAAGCTTTGGAGTAAATTCTATTCATCTTCAGTGGCGTGATTGTAGCTTTATTTTTTTCCTTTTTTTTTTATGGACTTTATCACGTTTATTGATTTTTTTTCACATGTATTATATGTACTTGTTATATCTGTAGTTCCTCACAGAGGCTTGGTGAGAAATTGATTTATCTTTTGGGGTTTAAGATTGAGTACATTTTTTTATTATATGTTGTAATTAGCACACCATTATTCATATAATTTAGGTACATCGATGACCTTTTTACTGTCAGCAGGTAACGTTATGAAGGATGTATCTTGAACAAGGACACCATACATTTTACGTAATTAGATGGAAAATAGTTTTTATAGAAAGGGTTCTCTGCTGTAACAGCAATAAAATGAGGAACAGTATTGCACAGGAACGTGTTCTAAATGACTAGAAGGGTTTAGAATTACAAAAACTATAAGACACTACTACTATTTGTATCAAAAAATGGATTGTAGAATGTTGATCCTGGACTATTTGGGTTTCTGCTTTCCTCTGGATCAATTGCCTTCATTCTTACCTGTTTTTAGGTGAACTGGATGGACAAATATTATATTTAAATACACACTTTATACTTATAGAAGTAAAATGAAAATGTGAACTGTTTCTGCTTTTAGAGTTTATGACTTACATGTGTACATATGTAGAGAAGAAGATTCCTCCTGTTTACTTTCCATAATCATCTCCCCCTCCTCCATAGACTGCTGATCTCCACTCACCAACCTCTCTTCTTCTTCTTCCTTTATATCCTCAACTTTGATGTCTTTACATTCTTCACCCTAAACCACAAGGATGAAAGAATTTTTATTAAAAAGGAACTTAGAAAGAATAAGTTGTCTCATAATTTAGAAGACATTTTAGGTCTTCATGCTCAGTCTGATGTCTTTTGGTTCTTCACCCTAAAAACCAAAGTTGATAAGGTATAGCATCTAGAATCGGTACTGCCAATAAGAGATTACATGAGAATTGTATCTCATAGAATTATTTTGAAGACTTTTTGTTTAGCCTCATCTACCTGATCATTCTCTGTATAGTTGTGATGTTCCTGGGTGGAATCCCGAAAATACAGAGGACCACCCTCCTCCACAGACTGCTGATCTCCACTCACCGTCTCTTCCTCTTCGTCTTTTACCTCAACTTTGATGTCTTTCAGTTCTTCAATCTAAAGCCCAAAGATGACAGAATACATTTTAAAAACTAAACAAGATATTACATAGAAGAAGGTACTCTGTAAGACAAATAATATCTTTCCTCCAATCCGATTTGAATAGCCATTTGGCTTTGTGTAATATGAAGGGTCTAATCTTGGCTCTGGCCATTCTTTTCCAAAGATGGCTCGTCTCTCACTCCTTAGTAAAAGCCTTTGTCCAGGGTGTTGTATACATTGTCCCCCTTGTAAACTGCCCCCATGACATTGTGGAACCTCACCATGGGTTTTTACGTTCTTCAGAAACTGCCATTTGAACCTATCAGGCATGCTCCCCTGTCTACTCTCTCTCACAAGGTTGCTTTATCATTTCTTTTACCTCTGCGAGGTGAATATGAGCTCCTGGAGTTACCCTGTAAAGAGCCCTTCCTAGTGTTACACAGGGATAAAGTTGTTTGACATCTAGGACCTCCTTTCTCCCCAACTGTCAGGAATCAGCTATAAGGATGGCCAAATCTGCGTAGCTACTCACCAGCAAACAAAGATATAAGTGAATTAAAACCCCAGTGACAAAATACCTAACTAAATGACCTAAAACAGAATAACAGAAGTTCTAACTATCGAACTAACGCTATATGAGGGTTCTTCGAAATGTTTTTTAAACTCTGTTAAATCGAAAAAAAATGCAGAAACTTTTTGAAGACCGCTCGTAAAAATGAGGAACACAGGAAAGCAGGGTAAAACTGGAGGTGCAGGGAATATATAGGAAAAGGGGACAAAATGGGACAAAAACTGGGTTTCAAAACAAAAAGTACGGTTTGAGTACGGTCAAAGAGCTGTCAGCAAGCAAAACACTGGAGCAAAGTGTAACAGCAGACAAGGGACTAAATACCCTCCCAGCAGCCAGCACCAGGTGGAGCCGATTACTGGGATCTGCTGGGAGACACCTGCTGGAGGACACTGGAGTTACAAATTTACCCCCTGGGAAGCAACGTGCCGTCCGGTAGGTGATCCAGGTCCTGACACCAATGCGGTTCCCTCCTTTCATCTTAACCAGTACATTTTTCCTCCTACCTTTTGTCTTGCTCCAAAACATTTCATGGAGATGTTGCAACCGGATTCTCTCTCTCTCATTCCTGATGGTCACCGTAGGGGATTTCCTGCCTTTGGCTCCACTATTGCCAGGTGGATCAGACCATTCATTATTGATGCATATAGTCTAAGGGATATGGTTCCACCCTCCCCTGCAAAGGCCCACTTTTTCAAATCCGTTAGTGCTTTTTATGGGCTTTTTCAGCATCGGGCATCTGCCTCCCAGATCTGCAAGTTTTACCTGGTGCATGTTCAGGCCTCGATTCATTTTAATGTTGGGCATAAGGTGATTTAAGCTACTCCCTGACTTTTAAAAAAACCCTCATTTGACCCAATATTACACAGGCCTGTCATTTTTTTTCCATGTTGCCCACCCCTGCTTTTAGAAATCCCATGGTCTAAGACTAAGATCCTGTGTCCTGTTATGTACACAGGACTTACGTTTAATGTCCTTTTCTTGGAGTACATTACAGCTTCTTACGAAACGGAGACTTGCTAGGAGTAACAGAGGTTATGCTAGGGATGTCCTTACATCTTTGTTTGACAATACCCAATCATCTTTAGGTAGCTTCAAAACCCATGGCCCTAAACTAAGATCTAAGTCCTGTAATGTACTTCAAGGGAAGTCAAAAATCCTTTTTATATTCAGTCCATTCTACCTGCTGATGGTGAGAGGAGTTGGGATCTTCCTTTATGAAATCCCAGGAATACAGGGGACAACCCTCCTCCATAGACTGCTGATCTCCACTCACCAGCATCTCCTCTTCTTCCTCTTTAAGCTCAACTTTGATGTATTTCAGTTCTTCACCCTAAACCCCAAATGTGACAGAATACATTTATAAAAAACATATAAAAGAATGTCCTCTCATAGTTAAAAATACATTTTTAGGTCTACATTCTCTGTTTCGCCTACCTGATGGTGAGGGATGGTGTGACCTTCTTGTGTGGAATCCCAGGAATACAGAGGATGAGGACATCTCTCTGGTGGGTTCCCATTACTGGATCCATCTGTAGGAAACACAAACACTGACTGAATACATTGTTTCTATGTGTTTATCAGATGATGGGGGATCTAGGTGGACCCTCCGTACTGCTCTCTCCTTTACAAGAAAGTCTCCTCTTACCCGGTGATTTGAGGGGCGGCTGATTGTCCATCATGAGGTCCTTGTAGAGATCCTTGTGTCCTTCTAAATACTCCCACTCCTCCATGGAGAAATAGACAGAGACGTCCTGACACCTTATAGGAACCTAACACACACAATGATACAGTCACCATTCAGACACATCCCTTGTTGGTTACAAGGATCTGACAGATGTTCTAACCCTTCCAGTCTAAATCTAAAAGTAAAAAACAAACATTTGGCTCCAAGTGGGCTTTTATGAGGACTTTTACCTGATAAATACTGTAATATATAGGGGAACATACATGTTTACTGAATAGTGCTGACCATGTATTATGGAGGATCTGTAGACATGACATTGCTCTGTGTGCACAGTGGCCGGGAATGTCTATATTGTGAGCCCCGTCCTATTAGTGTCACTGGACACGGCATGTACTGTACACATTGATGTCACCCTGACAGCCAACTCCACCAAAATAGGTCTGGAGGCATCTGTGCTGTGATTGATGTTCAGGATCACATGACAGAGACAGGACAACCAGTCATGTTATGGTGAGGGAACAAAGGGAGCCAACAATCCTCCACTAACATCCTGTGAGGTACACAATTACATCATCACTTCCATCAAATCACAAAAATCAGGAGCTTCATCCCTTATTCTATGTCCTGTAGGGATGTTCATTCCTTCTGCTGCCTTCATTAGAACTTGTACTGTAGTTCAGTCTTCTTCCTACCCATATCCTGATCCAGAGAAGACATGGTGTCCATTATCTCACAGTTATGAGAGCCAACAACACCGAGACAGCTTTATGGAGGATAGATAAAAGGCTCTATATTTAGGATGTATCTGATCATTAAAAACTGATGATTGGCATGTGCGTATGTATTCACCCCCTTTTGTTATGAAGCTCATAAACAGCTCTGGTGCAACCAATTACCTTCAGAAGTCCCATAATTAGTGAAATGATGTCCACCTGTGTGCAATCTAAGTGTCACATGATCTGTCATTACATAGACACACCTTTGTGAAAGGCCCCAGAGGCTGCAACACCTAAGCAAGAGGCACCACTAACCAAACACTGCCATGAACAGCAAGGAACTCTCCAAACAAGTAAGGGACAATGTTGTTGAGAAGTACAAGTCAGGGTTAGGTTATAAAAAAATATCCAAATCTTTGATGATCTCTAGGAGCACCATCAAATCTATCATAACCAAATGGAAAGAACATGGCACAACAGCAAACCTGCCAAGAGACTCACGGACTGGGCAAGGTGGGCATTAATCAGAGAGGCAGCACAGAGACCTAAGGTAACCCTGGGGGAGCTGCAGAGTTCCACAGCAGAGACTGGAGTATCTGTACATAGGACGGCAATAAGACGTACGCTCCATAGAGTTGGGCTTTATGGCAGAGTGGCCAGAAGAAAGACATTACTTTCAGCAAAAAACAAAATGTCCTATTTGTTGTTTGCTTCACAAAAAAAAATAAAAAAATAAAAAAACATCTTTAAAGTTGTGGGCATGTTCTGTAAAATAAATGATGCAAATCCTCAAACAATCCATGTTTATTCCAGGTTGTGAGGCAACAAAACACGAAAAATGCCAAGGGGGTGAATACTTTTGCAAAGCACTGTGTGTGTGTATATATATATATATATATATATATATATATATATACACACACACACACACACACACACACACACACACACACACACTTTTCTCTAACACAAGGTGGCCGGGTGCTTGGTGGTACTAGATACGAGAAGGGCAACGCAAGGTCAGGTTATGGGTATATGGGGTATCTCAGCCAATGGGTAGGGGTATCATTGGATCCCTTGGCCTGCTGGGAGAGCCTATATATTTGGTGGCATTAGGTGATCTATGTTCTGTGCCACCTGGATGGCTGTCTCGGTGGACGTGTGTCGTATTGTCTGGGCTGCTAGGCCGGAGATGGGACCTATCCCGGGGTGAGCTGTCTGAGGGCCTATCCAGAAGCAAG